>NPHW01002571.1:976-12152 GCA_002240705.1 Elaphomyces granulatus
GCGGTACATCGTTTCACTTTCAGATGCAACAAAGCACATTGCGATGCTGGCAGTTCTGCCAATGGGCGTCACTGCTAGAAAGTGTATCAGAGGCATGTTATAACGGTTTGTTCGGTATGTAGCATCGATGAAAATGACGTCTGGTGACGCCTGGGCAAGCTCAATAGCTTCCTGAGGAGCAAAGAAGAGGAGGTTGATATGGCCATCACCGTCCGTACAGTAGTGGACTGCCCATTCTTCGTCATATTGTAGCTCCATGACTAACACTTCAATTGGCGTTAGACCGCCGAGTCTTTCCTTCCTTTCCCTAGCGATCTCGTTATATACATCCCTCAAAGTGATTAAGGATTCTGGGGTTTGCTCAAGGATGGAGGCGACAATAAAACGGGGTGCAACGCCTGAAGCATGGAGGGATCTGATACGGGTTTGCTGATCCTCGGTTGGCCGTCGATGATATGGGAATGCTGATGGTTCAACTAGCTCATGATTGTGAGACGGCTCTTTGACCTGGACCGTCCAGGTGCCGTAGTCGGTTCGCAGGACTCGCACTTCATAGGGGCACTCCGTCATTCGTGTGCCAGTCTGTCTCTTAACCCCCTCGCCCCTCTTTCTCCCGCCTTTGGCGCATCTGAAGTCCTGCCGGCGGATTGTGGGGTTGTCTTTATGCTTATCCTTCACGAACTTCTTCTTCGTCAGAGCGAAGCCATGTTGGAGGGCATACTGGTGGAGTTCTTTCTCGGCGAGTGCGAGGGAGAGGTATTCTTCGCCATGGAGAGATTCCAGGCGCTCAGGTACAGCGGTATCCATCGTTATAAAGTGATGTAATTTCAACGTGAAGGTGTTAATGCCTCACATTATTGTCGCATCGACCTTAGGTATTTTGTCCACTCTGCCGAGACGGAAAAATATTTGGTCCGTTCGGAACAACTATTATTCCGGGGGGATACGAATATAAACGTGGGGGGGATACGCATATAAACGCGGGGGGGATACGCATATAAATGCGGGGGGGATACGAATATCATTATCCGAGGCCAAAAATCATTAATAAAGCAGAACAATACTAGTTGCGAGTGAATAATAATACAAGACCAATCCGCGCGGCAGGCGAGTAACAAACCCGGGCAATGACACTAATACCACGATCTAACATTTGGTCTTTGCCCTTTTCCCACAAATCCGACCCGATTGGTGCCTGTCAAACTCGTCCTCGAACGTTGCAACGAACTGCTTAATATGATTTTCCCAGTTACGCTTTCCACAAGCGTTAAACTTCTGACAGCGGCTCCATTTACCTTCAACTCGTCGTGGCACACAAAATACTAATCGCCACTTATTATTCTTCCGAGGGAGAAATGACTTAAGGGTATTTGGCTTTCCCTCTGAGTCCGCCATCTTTTCGGCATCACGAATGGCATCCCAAATAAAATCTAGCCCCGACGCCTTGATGGAGTGATTTTCTCCGACGGTCATTTGGAATATCGTGACAATCCCATCTCTCGAAATCGAAAACGAAAACGCGCCAAAGGTTGCCTGGTTCCGAGAGCCGGGTTGTATGTAGGAAAATACTTTTTTTAGTGGAGGAAACAAAGTTTGAAAGCTTATCCGCTAAGGACTTCCGATCCGTGTAGTGGGCCGAGTCTTCAAATGGTGTGCTGAACATCTCCGGCTGCCCGTTGGATAACGGCTTCAATGATAGCTCGCGATCGAGGGTCTCCCTTTCTAGCAGAAGTAGCACATGACATTCCCACATCCATCCTGCCGTAGTGCGACTTTGTCTAACACTCCAAAACAAGTTGAAGTACTCCCAGAATTCCTCTGCATTCTTGTCCTCAAGCCCTCTTGATACGCTGTCGGCGATGCATCTGGTGGAAAATGTAAATGAGGGACGACGGTCTTTGTCCGGCCTAATAGCAATAACATCGGAGGACTGGCTGACAATATCGCTATCTTTCAACCCGGCGCCTACGCGTTCGCTAGCAAGAAGTCGAAGGGTCCACGTATCAGGAGGGTGTTTGACGAATTCATTGATAGAGAGCTCAATTCCGGTGACTTCGGGGGAGCCCTCAACGTCGTCAATCGTTTTGACATTCCTCACGAAGGCATAATATGCCCGGGCAGATCGAGAATATTTCAAAAAGACATGAGGAGGCGTAGAGGAATTTGGCTCTTTTAGAGAGCCTTGGGGGTGAAGAAAAAAAAGAATCTGGCACTCTTGAGAGTACCACGCAGAACGCAGAACGCAGAACGAAAAATCTGACCCTCTGAGAGAATCGAGAGTCTCCAGATTGAGCACGAGAAGGCAAACAAACAGGTAGCATCAGCACGAGAACATACCTCCCCGCGCTAATTTTAACGCTAACTTTGGTAGCGCTGCACTAGCGACCATTCCCCACACAGAAGATGTTGGAAGGGGAGCTATACTACTTTTGGTATTAGCGGCGGACGTTATACCTCTTTCAATATTGGCGTTAGAGACTCGAGCCCCTTCTTCCAACATCTTGACAAGTTGAAGGTTACCAGCAACGCTTCCCCGGTCTGGCAAGGCTGCTAGCCATCGAATTTTGGACCCTATATTATTTAGAATTAATCAATCTTGTCCCAAACAATCAGTCGCGACGAGCTTCAGCTTCGCTTCAGATTACCAGTTGAGATTTTTTTTTTTTCCTTCACCAGAATTCTGAATCACTGCCAGTGCCTACTATCGTTTTGTTTTTTCCCCTTCTCTTTTCCAAAGCTTTCTTCCTATCATACCTGCCTCCTAGGTTACGTCCTCACGACGTAACGCGAACGAACAGCAACCAATCGCGAACCAAGCGGAAAGCTCTGGGGCTGCTAGATGCGTCGCGGTCCTCGAATACCAACAAGATCTACAAGCCCAAGCAGGACGAGTTTTCTGTATGATCATCCTTCTCCGATCTCCAAGGCAGCAGCAGACTGACACTGGTAGTAGACCTGGGCCAAGAACACGCGGGGTTTCGATGACGGTCCGCCGATAAGCTGGGGGCCTTCCTCAGCACCGAGGTCACCGACCGACAGAGCCGCGAGAGTCGGACGACGAGGCCTCGAAGACCATTGGCAAGTCGTCGGTGATGGGTTACATCACGGCCTCTGGTCGGTACAGTCCTCCCACGGCGTCAACCCCTCCCCCAATCCGCGGGCCGATCCGGCCGTCAAGGCGCTCGTTCAAAGCGTCCCCCGGCGGGAGAATGAACTTGGCCCGCTATCTCTTTTGGCGATTGTGAGTGTTACTCCGCTTGCTTGGCACTGGCAACTTCATCTTTAAGCTTTCTTTGTGGTTCTTCCTGGTTGTGTATATGTACTGTCCGTAGCTTGAACATGAACCCGCGTTTTACTCCCGCAAGCGTGCTATCTTTTATCTTCTTAAGACTATTGGCTGACTTTTCCACAGCTCCATCTCCCAGGAGCCGTTCCCGGATCTCCTCGACTGGAAGAGCTGGTACCACACCCCGCTCCTGGTGAGGACGACGTCGACCGGGCCCGCTCCATCCGGCCCCAGCGGAGGGAAGAAGAAGATTGCTTACTCGACCCTGTATGTCCAGATGCAAAACGTTTCCAGGCCGTCGGCATCCAGGGTTCGTCGGTCACCCACCTCCCCCGATCCGCTGGGGCCAAGAGCCTGCAGAAGGGGGTCTCGGAGGACCAGATTCGCCGACTAGGTAAGCTTACCCCACCCTCACCAGCAGAGCTATAAGCCCCCCCATGGTATTCATTACAGAGGCTCACAAGGTCACGCTATTTCTCTCTATATAGGCAAATGGATGATCGAGACAGTTGGCCTCTGATTCCAGCGGCACTTCCAATAATCAAAATTGGAATCGGAATCCGGCACGTGGTGGCCGCCGCAATTCTGCCGACAGACCTAGAAACCGAGATGGCTCCCAAAGCGACAGATCATTCAAGAAACGATGTTCATACTGTGGCGCATTTTATCTCTCGTTCATCTGTCGGGAGGCCTGCAGGGCCCAAGCGGGGTTTGAGAAGGAGGTCGGGTAAGTTTGAAGAGATCGATCGCCTTGATCACCCCGTCGTCCTCAAGCTTACACGCGTTGGTGCCAGGTCCTTTTACATCCCCCGGGACAAGGAGGAGCCGCCGCCGGAGCTGCTCAAGCTGCGGCTTCCTCGAGGTCAGAGATGCCGAGCAGCTGTATCCGGTGAAGCCGATCCCGGAGCATCGACTTTGCCTCACCGGTGCGGGGTTCGCCAACCTGCTCCAGCAGTTCCGGCGGTACCTGTTGCAGGACTCCGCCATCCTGCGGCCGATGTTCCCGACCCACCCGATCTGAGCCCATGGGTCTTCCGCCACCCGCTTTCGCCGAGAGGGTCCGATTCCAGCACTCCAACTCGCCGGAGTCGACCCGCGAGCAGCGGCTCGCTGCCGCAGTACCGGCGGTGGCAGCCCAGCTGCAGACCCTATGGCAGGAGCACAGCCATCAGCTGGCGACCCTACGGCAGGAGCACGGCTCTCAGCTGGCGTACCTCCAGCGGTCTGTCGACAGGACCCAGCAGCAGAACCAGCAGATTCTGAATCAGCTGCGAGGGCACCGGCTCGTTCCGCTCCCGGGCCGTGGAAGCGAGGGTTCCTCGTGGGCCGAGCTCGCCGACGATGGCGGCCGGATCAGTATAAAAATTCGGATAAATATATCTTGTAGCTTGATTACCAAGTATTGCAAATGTATCTTTATTGAGATTGAATTATATTCGGGGACGTTGTGGTGAGAATCAACTCCGAAATTTTGGTGTTCTTGAATAAGTACGCATTCCAAATACAGTATATAAGAGTGGCCAAGACTTGATAGAGCTAGGTTAGGGGGAAGGTGCCCCTTATATTCTCCCGTATGTAGTTATACCCAAGTTTCCTGCGACCTCGCGACATCGCGATACCCGCCAACCGGCAACACAAGTCCCTCCTGGCTCCGTCAAAACATCCGGAAGGCTGGCGATGAGGGCATCATTCTAAAGCGCCGGAACGGCTTGTAGAGCTACAAGACTGTCTCTTCAGATTTTCGCCCCGACACCTTGGGTAATTCGGTCTCCAATCTTTCTGTTTGACAGATCTGAATGTTTTGATCAATTAATATACATATGTTGAGCTCAGCGCTACGCTCGCTTAAATTAGACATTCGGCGGAGTCCCTCTTGTATCATAGAAACAGGTGGAGATTTAAGTTACAGAGCATGGGCTTATTATATCGCCGATCGGACCCTGAAATATATCCGAAACGTTATGTAGCTCGACTGGCAAAGTAATTGAGAACCAATCCCATATATATCATAGCTTATCAGATTCGGTAGAGTCCTCAAGTTCATCATATTTGTCCGAGCCACCTCTACTCCAAGGCTGATTCATTATTACCGTCTGTATCGGCAGACAACGTTGCGTCGTTCACTGTCTTTAAATGACGAGTCGCATTCGGTTCTTCCGGGGGTCTTCTAATTTTGAGTATTCAAGATTCTGATTCTTCATTCGAGAATTCAACAAAATTATATTGCGTGCTACATACGGCTTTATGAACGTCATTACTTGAAATACCTTCCATTCAGAAAATCTATAGAGGACGGACTATCGAGCAGCGCTACTAACACCATCAATCAATAACACCGCTAAGACGTCCTCAAATCCAATGTCAACAGAAAAATATTGTGTGCGGTAGCCTGGTGGAACTTATACTGAGAGATGGCAGCTAGCTTTGCGCGATGGATCTTGCGTTTTACCTCTTGTTCTCGGGGGTTCCTTCCCTAGAGCCCATATCATAAACGGTACCTGCAATTGGGCACCGTTAAACAAGCCGACCTCGGTCCATACATTCCGCGTCAACATGACGCGACAACCTACGCAGACAGGGAAAGACTTGGAAAGATTGCCGGCGTCTTGTCACCGTTCCCACGACTCGACGGAGACCGCAACTCAAGGAGTGCCTTACGGAACGAGGCTTGGTCGTCCCCAGCCTGGCGCTGGATGGTAGTCAAAAAAACCGAATGGTCAAAAGAGAGGTGGGCGTTGCGACCGAGGAGCTCGTCCTGTTTCAAGGACGAAACATCGGTCGTGTATAGCGGCTTGTTCAGGACAGGTGGCAGCTGGAAGAAGTCACCGATCAACAGAACAGTTAGGCCCCCGAAGAACTCGTTACGATTCCCCGGGAAGATCTCGCGAAGGCGACGATCAGAGTCTTCAGCCCCAGCATACTCTTCTCATCGATGACCAAGTATTCGACCCCCTCAAATTGACGCTGCAGGGTTGAAAGCACTGTTGGGGTTTCTGAAAGTGGTCGGAAGGGGCCATCGACGGGGAGACGAAGCAACGAATGCAACGTCTGGCCGCTGATCTGATTACTAGCTACACCGGTAGGGGCAGCTCGGACAATTGGTGACTTGGGGTCCGGACATTCCTGCTGGAGATGAGAGGACAGGACCTTGACTCCCAGGTTGTTTGTGACATTTCAGCCGCGGAGTTCGCTTCTGGTTTGGCGTACGTGGCTACATCGAGGGCTTCGAAGTTGAAGGGCCTTATGTTTGATGCACCATTCGACCACGTAGTCGCGTCTATCGTGACCCTCCAACCCGGGCTATGCAGATGAAAATAGACGACTACGAGACTCGGAGGCGGCAACAACAACTTACGCGGCCATTGTACAACCCACTCTCCGACCACTCTTCCATGGGTGATAGTGTGGAGAGCAGTGCATGATGGGGGGAAAGGATGGAGTTCTGTAAAACCATGTACACTACAATATACCATAGAATAATAATTAATAAGTACTCATTATGTTCTAAGTGCGACGAGGAACTACCAAACTCCAATAATTGAAACATTTGCCAAAAGTCTCTCAGCGTTAAATATTGTCCTCCGGACACTCTAATTTTCCAAAATCAAAGTGAAGTCTACTCGAAATATTTTGCAAAACGTGCGTTCATGTCCGGCTCGATTTGGCCTCGGTTAGTCTAATTTATTAGCCTAATCGGCCAAAAAAATCGATCTGAACGCGCTCTTACTATCTAGCCAACGACGGGAAACATGAATAAACCAAAAAAGCCTGCTCAGAGACCCTGGAGTTTTATATTCTTTTACTCGCTCATCCAATGGGAGGTTGGGATCCCCAACACAGAGGAAGCAAATCTTTGGCCTTTGTTCTCGTGAATCCGGGTGGACCGATTTGACCGCCTCCCGGAGAGCAACCTCTTGCCTCTTCGATGTCATCGGGGTCGTCGCCTATCGGACGCTTTCGGGAATCCGGGAGAGCAACCTCCTCCGATATACACACTTGCCCAGGACAGTTTCGCTCCTTCACGTCACAGAACGCAGTCACCGCCTTGATTGCTGCAATACGGCGCTGATATTCCTCTTCAACTGTGGCGCCCGGCATGGTGAGGATGGTTTCGAGGAGCTTCATATGCTGCGGTAGCATATACCCCGTTTGCTTGAAGGCCCCGATTACCTCCTTGTCCGTCATATTCCCGGAAAGTTGCAGTTCACAATCGAGAACTGGTTGTTCATGCTCCTCCTTGTCCATCATATTCCCGGAAAGTTGCAGTTCACAATCGAGAACTGGTTGTTCATGCTTATACCTTTCCAGGTTCTCTCGCACCAGGCGGTGACGCTGTCGCTTCTTCTCATACTGCAGCTCCCGAAGGGCGCGATCGTACCTTCTTTTGGCGTGGTTATTATTTGCTCTGTCACATTGATCCCGAGCTTGCTTGCGTTTGCAAACCTCCTTCTGGAGTTTAGCCACGCGTTCGAGCTCATTGACAGAACTTGATTGTTTTGGTGTCAATTTATAGGGGCGCCGAGGATCAATTGACCGACTCATTGAGCACGCAAAACGCATCAGCTGACTCTCTGGGGATAAGCGGCGGACGATTGCCTGGGCGTCGACGTGGATGCCAACACTATAGTGTCGAACGAAGGTGTCAATGCTAGCATGTTGTAGCATTACGTTCTGGAGGGACTCTGTTACGTCCGCTACGCGGCGAAAATCCTAATTAACAAGGCTTGGCCCAGATGGGAAGAAATCAGAAGCACTTACGGGTATCATTAAATGCCTTGGCCGCACCGTATCGAAGGCCATAGGGCTTGGTGACCTGCTCGAAGCCCGTGATCTCGCCTCCTCGCCTCATCCGGTATCGGACATTCGCCGCCGAGAGTTGTTGATCCAGGTCGATTCGAATCCCATGGGCCTCCTGAACCGCCTGGCAGAACACAAATTTGTCCAAGATTTCATCCTTCAATTTCAATTCCTGCTGATGTAACCCATCCAAAATACCTAGCCTGTACAGGTTCTCCGGGCAGTCCATGGAGACATTCTTGAACGCTCCAATCCTGAATAGCATTCCCAGGAGGAAGATGTGAGGACTGAGTACCAAGGTTGGGTCAAAAATTATCTCCGGGATAGGGAACGTGTTCCTATTCAGTGCAATCAGCCCGGGTCCGAACGAGGAAACCTCCATCTGTAGAAGACGGGCACTGTAAAAGAGATCAACAGGAATAGAAGGGGGAGACCAACGGTTCTTTCTGGCCCAGAAACGTCTTGGTGAACTCGGGTGTCAGAAATATGAACAGGCGGGGAGGCCCTCCATCCGGAACACGGATCAGATTCAACTTAAGATGTTTGTAGCGAAGGTCCAGCAAGGCCTGCGGGCGGCTGCCGGTGATAGCCGCCAGCTGACAGAAGAGCATCAACTCAATGCGGAGCCAGCCGCTTGCGAAGGCCATCTCCGTAGTTGCTAGCAGCACCCGGGCAAACTCCGCATGTACATCGTTGTTTTTGGTCGACTTACGCACGAGAGTCCCTTTTCCTTCGCAAGAATCGCTACCACCTATAGGCTGTCAGCCGTGGTGTCCACGTCGCCGGCGCGAACATTGCTTACATCTTTAATCTGCCTTATAGTCATATTATCAAAGCCTCTACCAACCTCGGCTTTATATATCAGGTGCCACGTCCTCCAAAACGTCTTCAACGAGCTTAGCGTCAGAATTCCAGGGGCTATTCGTCCACTAAGGCCCCGTCGCTGGTCGCAGCGCCAGCTCAAAAACGCCTTGAGCTCTCGGACGGCCTTCCCTGGCTCTGCGATCGAGTGGTAGAACTGAACAGGGTCTCTCGCCGGACTCGGAATCTGTGGGCAATCTCCTGCAGGCTCTTCATCACCGTCCTGCGCCCAGACTTCACGGTCGAGGACTTTTCGGCAAACTCATCCTCGGTATACCGTGCCTTTGCACGGTCCACATCCCGAGCATCTAGCATGCTTCGATACTTTTTAATATTGGCCTTCAAGGCCGTCCACGAACATTTCTCCCTCCCACCGCCATCTTCTGCCTCCTGCCCATAGCGGGCCCAAAACTCATCCCAGTCATTCAACTCCTTGAAGGCAGTGACCACCAAGATTCTAAGTTAGCTAGGATCTTCGATAACACGGGATTTCCAAGAACTGTTTTTACTCACTCGCCACTGCCGCCAGACCTCTTTCCTCTTTGAGAAGATATCCCCCCGATACCTGGCATACAGATCGGGCCAGTACTTCAATGGTACGTGTACCCCTCCTATCTGCAGCTTTGCACCCGAATCCCAGTCCTGAATCAGGTCCCCGATACTTTCTGCTGTGTAGCTCAGGGGTGGAGGGGCCGGGATTTCGGCCACGGTGCAACGGAGGCCAAGGGCGGGGATAGTGGCCGTTTCATGAGCTTCTCCCTCCTCTCCTGATCTTGCCACTGCTTTCGTACTTCGGCCTGGGATATTGAACCTCTCGGTTGCCCGGACGTTTTGAGAAATATCCTCGGCGGAGAGCCGCGATGACGGGCTTGAATGGATGTTGTGGTTGTGGTTGTGTTCATACGTGACTTTGATATCAAATGGGCGGCGGGGGGGGGGTCTTGAGTCAAGGGGTTATGGTGCTCGGCAGGGGAAGCCGCAGCTTGCTCGTCTGCTGCGATCTCTTCCATCGTCCGGCAGCCAGCATTCCAGAAGGCATCTGCCCACAGATTCAGCTTGCTGGCCTCCTGTGGGAGGCGGTCATCACGATCCACCAATTTTCCGGTATCCGCCTTGCGTGGTGGCCCCTCTAGCTTCAGCTTGTTGCAAAGCTGAGTGCTTTTCCTCTCTCTCTCTTTCTTATTTGCTGCGCCAGTCTTTTGATGCTTGGGTGGTTGGGGAGACATTATCGCGTGTGTATAGTTGATGAACGACTAAAAAGAAGAGATAATTGTGATCTACACACAATAACTGCATTTGCAAATGCAGTCAGTTATAGATCATAGACAAAATGCATTAAATCTTCCGGCTGTCCCCTTCTCTGCCTTGGTATTTATTTCCAAGGGGACGGTGGGAATTTTGCCGTACACGCTAGAACAGTAATTTTAATTAACACTTCTTAAGGATACTACTAAGTGTATCGACTATGATAGTATAGAAATTTCCAGAGTTCGAATGGATTGGTGGCTTGTGTGATCCTGGACTCCGACCTCCCACAACTGCGAATGATCCAGTGTCTAATTAATAAACTTCACCCTATCCAGCCACATCCACCACCCATTGCGTGTATGATAGGAGCTAAAGTATCATGCCAGTATCATAGCAGTCCAACTGAACCAAAAAAAATCACTCCCGTGGCGACACATAGCTCCATTAATTTCCCTATCATAGGTACCTTCTCGTCTTTTCGTATTTTTAGGTGCGGCCAGCACCATAGTTAGATATGAACTTGAAAATGCCCATCACTGGCCGGATGGCTAGAGTTAGTCTCCACCTAAGTAACTAAGCCTCAACCACTGGAAAAGTTTTAGCGCTAGCAGATTAGACTGGGTTTAACCCCTGAACGAAGGCCCTGAGTCTAGCCAGCTGGCCAGTTGATGGGCATTTTCACTTGACACTAAAATGCTAGCCGATGCAGACTTTTCACGGTTTTCTACATATCATAACATCCTTCACGAACAAACTAATAACCCTAGTCAAGTCAACTAAGTCACCTAGGTAGGCCGCCAGCCGCCTACCACAGAGGCTACATAGAGAATGCCTAACAAATAAGCTGGGCTGCTTGGTACATGGCTAACTAGCTAGTTAAGGGTCGAGACTACTTGAAGGAGTCGACATGGATTGGTTGGCATAATCAGGATCCTTCTATTTCCATCTATTTGCCATTTGCCTCCGTGCGTTGCCTGTAATGTC
>NPHW01002572.1:8162-44536 GCA_002240705.1 Elaphomyces granulatus
CTCCACCCGCTCCGATCTTCCGCTGCCATTTGGCAGTCCTGAACTGCGGTAAGATGTTCTGCCGGATGAGCCACCCTTTCCGTGGCCAAGAGTGTGGTGTAATCCATGGTTCCCGATTTTAAAATTGACTCGATTTGCTCGCTCAGCCTCAGCCTCTGTCTTTAACGCCGTTGATGTCTGGAGCTTCAAATAGGTTGAGTGGCCATTTTTTCAATTTCTTCATTCATCAGTATATATTGTGTCATCCCCATAGGATATGACAGCGGGATAGACCGAATCGTCTGCATAGCTTGCTTCAAAAAGTTGACCTTCGTTTGTTATTATCGGTCTTTTGTTTCATCTTGTTGTTATCGTCCTTGTCCCCTTTTCCTCTTTTGCTAAGGGTTTGTTAGGGGTTGGAAAGGCTCTTTCGATTCCATTTTTGATTTCTTTGGAGATGTGGCTCTGGCGGCAAGTTGATTCATGTGTAGAGAAAGATTCATCAAGTTTGCTTTAATAAAGTGATACTACAATCACCAAGTTTTCTTCTATAAACTATTATGATTTGATCAAAAAAATTACTTATTTGTTATCTGGCCGAAGATTAGATGACCCCTGTAGGAATTACTTCGTCATATATTCTTTCTGCAATATTCTGGAGCAGTCTTCTGTCCTCCATTGGATACCGTTTCTTTGCATATCAAATTTAAAGCTCTTATCATAGATGGTATTAACAAATACAATTGTTTTGTAGTCTTGACTTGGCCACGTAATGTTTATATGCAGATAGTCTAATGCGAATCCATAAACAAATCCTGCTAGAGAACTTGTTCGTGCCCTCACTTCCGGCCATTTTTGAGGTCATCTTCCGACCAATATGTTAAAAAAAACCACTTTTATACGTGAGAAATGAACTATGTAATTAACAATCTATCCAACTGCCAGTCACCCTTCCCTTGTCGGCGGGGGAGCCCTCGCGCGTATAATAAGATTGTGTAATTAATAACAGACGTTGACTGAACAAAAAGAAAGAGAATTTGCATACGCCAACGAACTCGTTACCTCTTTCAGTCCTACACTCCAACTTGTAAATTGTACAATAGGGGTTGAAAAATCAAATGCGTATCTTGATCAAGGAAGGAGAAGCAAAAGAAGAGCCGTAACAATATGAGTCTCTCATGTGGATGCCATCTAGTCTACTGGCGACTATGGGTGGAGAAAGCCTGGTGGCTCTGCCAAGTTGCCAACGAGTAGTTGATTGCCGTCGAGGACGCCAATACAGAGCACGAAGTATCTGTCGCCAATTTAGAGCTTTCAGACATAATTCATCGTAGGTATCTATAAATCAAATATCAAATTGCGGCGGGTGTCGCATTTGGATATTTCTTCGTCAATTACAGCCTTTGCTCCTGAAGACGCGTGAGGGGAAACCGAATTATCTTGATCTAAAAGATAATAAATATTGGTATCAATTGTCGGCCATTCAATACAGCGCCGCCAGGAGGAAACACGACGGTCATAAGCTATATCGACTTTATCCCGAAAGTTCTGAGCAACTGCTGCTGCATTTCTGCTTTCTTTGGATCTCGCAGCACAAATTACCTAACCACTCTCGAGATTTATAATTTGGTTGTCTCAGTCAGCTCAGACAAAATAATTTGGACCACAAAGAACTTGCGTCAAGTCGATCCAAGCAGTCTTCGCCTCTCCAACGCATTATATACTCCCACTCTTATCAATTACTATGATAGTATGAGGAAGTCTGGTTCCAATCTCCCCAGGATTGCTGGGTCTCGACTCTCCAGCCTTAAGCTTGTTGTCACCAAAGACACTATCATAATTCGTCAAAAATCGCCGACATGACTTGGCCAATATGCTGAACACTCCCTTCGTTACCGCAAAAGGAGTTTTCCTGATCGATAGGTTTGCTTTTGCGCAAAGAGATAAAAATATCCTCATTTTTGACAAATCGACCAGCCCATCACCGCCTGCTAAGTTCGGAATTCACTCTGGTCCGCATCTTGCATTGCACTTTCATCATGATTTGGGACCCTGTGTCATGGCCCTTCGTCTCCTGCTTCTCTCTCAACAGCCTCAGGCGGTCCAGCTTTGCCCTGCCGCGAGACAGACTCGCACGTGGTCTCTTCTGGACCTTGTATTGTTGAAGAAGCTCAAGTCGTCATGCCCTTGCCGTCACGGGAGCTTCATATAGTGGTAGGCACAGAATATGATACTTCTCTTGTCTCCGTTCCTTCTCAGGATTCTTTGTCTCAGTCTCAAGACAATATTTTCCGTTATCATTTCAATAATATCTTTGATCATAGCTGATGGACGTGTATTATAGACGTAAGCGGGCCCCTGATCCCTCCACGGTGACCGCACCATGGGATAGAACCCAACGAGTTGGGGTTCGAGGGACACCTGCTAGTGGAAAATCAACGCCTCCTCGCAAACATGTGAGAATGATAGAGCCAAATCTACAAGTATACCTTTCTGCTTGGCCTCCCTCATTCCCGGGAGAAGAGTGGCGCCCATTCCAACATTTGCTTAACTTCTTCATGGAACGATCATTACGTCTCATCGTGAGTGCTGCTGATCATCGACGAAGCGCAAGAGTCACATATATAAGTTGGTGATCTGAAAGGAAGGATGCCGATGATTGAGGGAGATTTGGAGCCATCGGCGATCGCCACAAGGTCTCGCGATGAATACCAGCGAAAGGTCGGGTCGATACTCTTCGCAGCTCTCTTAATGAGACCAAACATCTCATTTGCGGTATGGCGGCTAGTGAGATTCAATCAGAATACTAGCCACAGCGGGCAGTGTGATAAAATATCTCTACTCAACGAAGAATCTTTGCATCCACATCTTCATGAAGACTGGTTCATCGAGATCACTTAACGGACGCATTGACCACGTTTAACTGAGATGTTACATCGAATGCTTCTTGCAGAGGGAGCCGAAAACTGGTAAACCTATACCTAGGTAGCTATGGATTCGGATGCTGGCATTACATAACCACATAATGTTATCTGATCACCAAGAATGAAGCTGAACCCACTTATTTATTTGCACCATGTCCCTTGTCAATAGGGAATGGCTTCATAATTCCAATTAATCGCATCCGCACTCTTCCAGAACCGATCACCGTCAAAGGAATCGGCGGCTTTAAACGTCACTCCTCCCGAAACGCCACTATTAAACTTCACTTCTATTTTCTTTTATATGATTCTTTTGGTCGAGGATCCTATGCATCCGACAGTTCCCAACAAACGACACAGCAATCGTACTAGAAGTCTTCTGCTACCCAAGCAGCTCAAGCAGCTCTTGCAGCGGTCCTATAAAATATTTTTGAGATTGCTCGTTAACATGATTTCTCACCTCTCACTGTATTTTATATGAATTTTTTGTCGAGGACGACATGAATTTGAAGATCTTTTCCCCCATATTCTATCATACATACAGGGAGATTCAATCATTTTCTCCCTCAATAGAATACTATACTACACGGAGAGGGGCGAGCTTTCCAAGCCATAGATAAAGCCCTCTCATGAGTTTGAATTGAGGTAGTAGTATGTTTAGTTATGTATGCAGATCTGGAGGTAAAGGCTGGGTCGCGTTAACTAGGGTAGACACGGTATCATGATGAACCATGCCTACATGTAAATAATTCTCGCGGATATTAATTCTTCATAGTACCGCCGCGGGTGGTTATATCCCGAATCCTCCGGTTTCATTATCATACCGACATTATTACGTTTCACGCATTGCTCAATTGTCCAAGGTTTCTACTTACCTGGGAGGGCGATACTCATAGAAACTCATGGAATTTTTCCTTTTCAAATCTGAAGAGTAATTGGAACAGACATGGCAACGTAGGTACTCTTGAAACCTGAATTGATATATATATATACCAAACGTACATCTCAAATTCAACCTTCCCTTCCTACATACTCTGGATAGAAAACGGAAAGAATTATTATTAATTATTAGGCCTTCCAGAAACATCACCTACCATGCCAGCGCTATTACTCGCACCGAACGGTCCCGTCTCCGCAATCAATCAGGGTTGACTATTTGGTTGACAGGTCTCTCAGCGTCAGGCAAGTCCACGATCGCGGTCGAGCTGGAGCATCACCTGCTCAGCAAGCGTGGCGTGGCCGCCTACCGGTTGGACGGCGACAATATCCGATTCGGACTGAACAAGGACTTGGGCTTCAGCGAGAAAGACCGCAACGAGAACATCCGACGCATCGCCGAGGTGGCGAAGCTGTTCGCGGATAGCGCCAGCGTCGCCATCACCTCCTTCATCTCGCCGTACCGGGCCGACAGGGACACCGCCCGCAAGCTGCACCAGGAAGATGGTGGTGGTGGTGGCCTGCCGTTTGTAGAGGTCTTTGTGGACGTGCCGGTTGAGGTTGCGGAGCGGCGGGATCCAAAGGGGCTCTATAAGAAGGCGCGAGAAGGCGTGATCAAGGAGTTCACCGGCATCAGTGCGCCGTATGAGGCACCCCTCGCTCCAGAAGTGCACATCAGGAATCACGAAGTTTCCGTCCAACAGGCCGTTGCGCAGATAATCGCCTATCTCGATGAAAAGAACTATCTCCCAAAGAAAGATTATGTCCCAAAAGACTATCTCCCGAAGGAAGACTATGTCCCAAAAGAGTATGTCCCCAAAGAGTATGTCCCCAAAGACTATGTCCCCAAAGACTATCTCCCCAAAGACTATGTCCCCAAAGACTATGTCCCCAAAGACTATGTCCCAAAGGAAGAATATCACCCAAAGGAAGAATAAAGCCTTTCTTCTCTGTTCTCCTTTTTCCTCCTTCATTCTGCTTTGTGATTCCAATCCATTAGATTTTATGTGCTTTTGAAAAGAGAGTTGTCCGTATCAACTTCGTGAAAGCGTTCGCGAAGTCATTCTGTTATGCAGTGTATTTATATATATCTACAGGATTAGGTATACTAAGAATTCGCTACGAATGGCCAACATTATATACCTAGGTATAATACGTACCCTTGAATACGGAAAAAGAGGTGACGAAAAAGTTTTCTTTTCTTTTTTTTTTTTCTGAAAGAAAGGATGGGGTATCATAATATAGTATATATGCATCCATGTCGTGGTGCAAAAAGGATTACACGATCAGCTTCCCAGGTCCCTATCCTTCTATGTACAGGAGGTTTTAGCACGGCATCCAAATTGTCACTCAAACTCAAATTCGTAATAAACATAAGCAGTATATTCTGCGCCACCGGCTTCACCTAGAGCATGCATGTCGGCGACGTCGTCCTTCTTGACTCGGCCCTTCTTATCACGGCCAAAGGCATTACCTGCGAGGTAGGAATAATTTTGGTCCAGATTACGCTTCGCTCTGGTGGCCTGTTTCGACGCTGTCTATGGAGAAGTTAGCTGCCTTGGCTCGAGTTCAATCGGCTTAGCAAGAATCAAGCCGCAACTTACCCTGACTACTGCACAGACGAAGTCTAACGGCAAGCCATATCGAAGCACTGTCTCCACGAATACTCTTAAAACCAATACATGAATCCAGACCATCACAGCCTCTCCCCAGCCGGTTCGACCGAGCCGGAGAGTCTCACCCCAGAGCTTCCTTTCGTCACCCCCGACCCGTTCCACCTTTCTCACTTCTTCCTCTTTTCCGCCCTCGACGTACTTGAATTCTCGCGGGATCCACTTGTTTTCTCTACATTTGTGGTTAAAAACGGGGCTATGCTTCTTGAACGTCGTTACTGTGTACAAAGTGAACTCATCATCCGAGGCGACGACTGTTGCGGAACGTGGTACGACCATAGGAGATATCGTTTCGTAGGATTTGATAAACTCTTTGATCTGCTGTGACGGAACGGCAACGAGATGAGTTTCGAGAAACTCGGAGTCATGAACAAGGAGACGCGGGTCGACAATGGACGAAAGAGATCTGGTAGAGAGATTGCCGCTTTCCAAGGCATCAGTAGATCTTAGACGGCTATAGGGCATGGTGTTATGACCTACGTCTGCTTTCGCTGTAAGGTCGCCAGTGTGGTTTTCACCTGATTGTATTGAGAGTATTTGCTTCGGACATCATGGTCGATGCTGGCAATCTCCTACACAGAAGAAGCCAGGGTTAGGATGGAATTCCCAGTGTTCAAGAAGAATATCTCCGGACCTTTTGTAAAAGATCTAGCAGCTCCCCGACCGACTTATCAGCTCGATATTTAACTTTATTCCACGAGAACGATCGTAGATATTGATCCGCAGGCTCTAGGCGACGAAAAAGCAATAAGTTAACAATCGCAATAATAAAAAAAGGCGATGCAGCAGATTCCTCGTAAAATCCGGGGTGTCCATACTGTCATTCACCGTCTTCATCTTAGCAACCTGCGTCTCGTCCCCATCCAGGATGCTTTTAAGTGCATCTCCAACCTTGCCCACAACATTCTGACACACGGCCTCTAGTTTCGCCAACTCATCCGCCTGCTGCACGAGCGCATCCAGTGTCCCAATCTTGAATTCGGGAATAGGAAATGGGGAGACAGTGCCATTATCTGGAGAAATGGTTGTGGAGATGGCGTCCAGTGCGTCATCGCGGTCGTGAGAAGGAACAATGGAGGTGGGGAAGGAGATAAGAAGGTACTTTGTGATCTTGGACATGGCTACGGAAAAGATCTCTGAAGATATGATAATATCAAAGGTATGTATTATCACTCTCCTAATTAAAGACCTACTGCCGTGCTCGGAGAAGCGAGCATGAGGCAGAGGCAGAAGCTGGTTTTCGCCTTGGCGGCATAAGTATAATAAGTTCATAACTCTGAAGCTATGATATGATTTGATAACATACAATTCTACGACAAATTCACCAAATCAGTGAGGTATAATTTAATTTGGGCTATATAGACTAATAAGAACAGAATGACTGCTTTAAATATGCAAACAGCCGTCTCCATGTCGTGTGGTGAGGCGTCCATAAACGATGCCGACCCCAGGGATGATTTTACTCGGATTTTGTGTCATAAACAGTGAACAAGAGATTCAATCTAAAATTTATGTATCGAAAAATAGAACTACCAAGGCGAACTCAGAGTCGTTAAAGTTGAGAACAGCTTGGGAGAGACTCATACCTTGGCTCTTATTCCAACTCCACAAGCTGACGGAGTGTATACGATGATGTTACATATACCACACGATGGGACTGTCGAGATTTCATATGCCCCAGATCCGCAGCTTAAAAGGAAGATCATTCCCGGTGATGTTAATGGCTGCAATCAACGTTGAATACCGTTACACCTATTCGAATGTGAAGCGGAAGTGTTCCCGGAAGCAGATGAAGATTTAGCATGGGATAAGGGTTTTTACTGGCATGCTGGCTATGATAGCACTGCAAGATGATGTGTGGGAGGTCCAGTATGGGGGCTATCATCTTCAGAAGGGATGGGTGGAGGAAGAACTTGTGCAATTTCTAATGGATTCGGAGAAGGCTGATCAGAGTGAAGACAGCTCTGTTGAGTAAAAAAGGCTAGGAATCTTTTCCGAAGTAGGCTGGCGGATCGTTCGTTCTCGCTCTGTCGCCGACCAACTCGTGGCCAGCACCGAATTATGTAACTTTTGCTGTGAACACTGCAATGGAAATGATCATGTCAATCCTCAAGTTAGGCTCTTGTCATATCCATTTCTGATATACTACGGCCGTAATAAATTATTATTGTACTCGGGAGATCAATTATCTAGGTATATATATCTTCTAAATTTATTCAATTGTATTTATACATTTCCAAGACTGGGGACAGGCAGTTCTCCACAATCAAATGCTAGAACAAGAATTCACGACAACAATTCTATAGGAACTCTGTTGGATAAAAGGGAATTGGACACGTATATCCAGAAAACAAAAGAAGGGAAAGAGAAAAAGTTTCTAGTCTACCGGGGCTGTCTCAGTATGTATCACAAAGAAGATCTAAACTCATTAAAATCTTTTAACATTGGAGGGGAAAAAGTCATAAAATAATCTCATCTCTTCGTAACGTTGTCCAGTGGTGAAGAATGTCTAAGTTACTTTAAGTAGAGTAGGCATAGACTATGTCAACCGAATATCAGTAACTATCCGCACAACTGTACACCGGCAAGCGGAGCCAAGATATATTCATACCGATGCGAGTTTAGGCTCAACGAACAAGGCCTTAGCTTCAACAAACACGACGGGTTCCTCGCCCTTTTCAGGTAGAGATTCGATTCGTCCCTCCACCCATGCCTTCCGACCTGCAACTTTGACGGTCTCGGCCTTCAGAACGGCGTAGGTGTTTGTAGGCACCGGCCTTTTGTAGTCGATATTCAAATTTGCGGTGACGCCAAACCCACTTGGCAGCGCGCCAAAACAACATATCCCCATCCCCTCGTCGAGAATGGTGGCCAACAGGCCACCATGCACAATGTCCGGGTGACCAGAGATATCAGAGCCGAGATAGTATATGGAGACGGTGCTTTTTCCGGCCTTTTCGCTCCAAGAATACGGCGGCACGACAATTTTGTTCGAGCCAGCTAGGGTCCCAGCGATGAGGGTCCGCGAACGCAACCCTTCAGGGATTTTTAGATGTGGCCGTGACTCGACAAAGGCTGGGTTTGCCCGCAACGCTTCCGCAACAGGATGTGTCCGAATATAGGTGTCAACTTCTCGCGCAAATTCATCTTGCGGCTTGAATAGAGAAAGAGTTTCTTCGTCAGTCGGCACGGAGACCGTCATGATTCGAACCAATGCTTTCGCGGGTGAATATGCAAATCCGACAAGAAACGCAACGACTGCAATGGATGTAAATCCTAGTGCACGAAAAAGGCGAGAACGAAGTTTGGAACGTTCAGGTTGCGAGGTGCCTGCGGATTCTGATTAATCGTATTAGCACTCTTCAACCCCGCAAGCCCATATTCTTTTCTCAAATTCATCGATGACTCGCGGTTCATCACCACATAATTAATGACCATTGATTGATGATACTACATACGTACCTGTCGAGTAAAGCCTCCTACGATATGACCGGTATGCGATTTGAGACAGAGATGGCCTTGCTGGTAGTAACGTAACCAGTCGAGCTTTTGTTGGTGTAAAAATAATCCCGGTCATTGCCCGACTTACCGGGAACTGAAGACTGAGCATAACGATAAAGATGAAGAGCCAGAGGGACTATTATTATATTTAGGATCAATCGATCCACCCGCCCTTAAGACACGGGCAAAAATTGGAAGTCGATGACGAAGGTCACTAAGCAAAAACGAAAAGGAGCGAGCATGACCCGGCACAATTGATCCGTTGGGCAAAGATAGTTCTTTCTTTCAGATGGTTGGCAACTGTACATGATAGGATAGGATAGAGTAAGACTTTGCGGTCAAACCCCTCCAACGGTTGAGGAAAATTGCCTCGGCTTAACGTTCCAACGGAGGAGCCCGGTCACAAAATAATGTAGGGAAGATACGTCAACAACCACCAGAAGACCTAAAGTATCATATTAATATTAAAATGATTCATCATCAGAAGAGTATGATACGTACGCAACCCACGGACCTCTGATAGATTATAGGACCGGTTATAGATAGATCTAGATCGATCTTGAATCATAAACAAGACCCGTCAATGATCTGTTACTGCAATTGGCTACGTATTATAACCCCATGCAGGGCGCCTCAGGGTTGTATTAAGTTGACCATTCCCAAAAGGCTCATAATAGAGTACTAGGTAGTACTCTATCAGAATATTCAAACGCTGTCCACCAGCCAAGGCCTGATAGCTTAAGGTATAGATTGTTTCACGAAGGGGATCAACAATAATATATACCTACTATCATAGTTATAATAAACCTTGGTCAGAGACTCAGAGAACAGACCTGTGTTACACTCATGAATCTTGGCAAGCTCAACAATGCATATGCAAGATAAAGGTTACATTTGAATTGCGGAGCAGGTAAGTGATACATAGTCGCTTTTGACTTTGTTCGGAGTGCCAGGGTCATTAGCATCCTAACACCCTAATCGCCCTAATCATAAGAATGCTAACTTTAGTGTGATCTCTTGCAGGTCTGGAAAGCTTTAAGCCGGCTGGCGACTTACTTCCTCGCGGTCGTCAAACACGAGGCGAGGTAAATCTAGGCCACTATCAGCGATCTGTTGATATGAAATATCGAGGGCAAAAGATGTCTTACATCAGGTCCAAGCTTATGTTGTAAATGAGACTCAACGCGCGTCTGATTTATGACTAGATAAGTCCGAGCATGCTGAGGTAAGAAGATGTCAGGACTCAGCAGCTTCAAACGTATATTTTGTGCTCCAGATTGCTTACCATTATTTATCCGGCCTAGTACTTATTTATCTGACAACCACCCTTGCATTTCCAGATTGTGAAAAGCTGCAAGCACGGATAACCCAAGGTTAGTATTATACAGCTTCTTCAACCAACATCGTTTATCTAACAATGCTGCCTTCGCTAGTTTTCGCACTCAGTAAGTAACGGCTACAATACCAGACCGACTCTACGTCTATATGATTCCTTCTTTGACTCAGCTACCTCTAAGACGAACCTCTCGAGAAATTCCTTGATGGCCTCGCGGCCTGTGGATGCCCGCTTGGAGTCCAGCGCTCAGTGTCATCAAAGCCGAGCAATGCCTCGTGCCATTGGCAGTCAAGCCGGCTTGAGTTTGACATGACTTCTAAATAAAGACCGCCAATCGTCTACATCTCGATTCAGGGAGGCATAGATGAAATGCAAGAGCAATAGCAATCGAATTCCCACTAAGCCCTGGGTCTCGATAGCTGAAAGAAAGTTGCGTAACAGTACTGAAGACAACTGCGGGTCTATTGTAAAAGACAAGGGGTTTCATGATGATCTGTCTACAAATATCGAGTGAGCATCTCCAAAGGTCATGATATTACTAATACCAGGGCAGTTTGCTCGAGCGCTTGATTTTGAATGAACGACAATTATAAATGCAGTGATTGCACTATGTATGTGCCGCTCTAAACAGAAGTAGTAGTACAGCTTCTGTATAACTTGAAATTGTGCATCTCGAAGGAAACAGATCTGAGATAAGGAGGAAGAATGCAGGAGTTTTCAAGTACTCCTAAATTTTGATTATAAAAAATACACACTAAGTGCGCAAGTTGGTGTGATACACAGTGACAGAACCATGGACCTCGCAACTGGGCTGTTCCTTGGTCCTTCCACCTGCCAAGAACCTTATTAATGAGCGACCGACTCATTATGAAGACGTTGAGTTATTATGGCGATAACCTCCTTGTAACGAGCTCTCTTCGTAGAGTGATTCTGGGTTCTACTATTCGGACTGCATCGTGGTCCGCCTATAACTACTATACCTATGCCGTAAATCAAAACTGGGACTCCAGTCCAGCTCAACCTTCAAAAAGCTCAGGCCAGTCAAGGTGGGCTGGCCGTCGCAGCTTCAGCCTTCAGCCCTCAAAACCCGTTAGAAAAAGCGGGGTGGGGCGGGGAAAGCCCATGCTCGTTGACGTTGTCCGGACCATAATACCATCGTTCTGGGACTCATTGTTGGTTGTGAGATAACGCAGCTCAGACGGAGTTAGCATGGATTCACTGATACCGGAGGATTCAAAGGGTCTGTCCGCCTTAGCAACGTTAACATGTCCGGGTCAAGGTCTCAAAACAGATTCGAATGCTAACGACTCTATTTGCAGCCCTCCTGGAGAGCTTGGAACCCCTATCGATCAGCAACAGGAGACCGGAGCCTGATGTCCCAAGACCGATAGTCAAGAAAGCTATCACGAAGCCAAAGACCAAGAAGGTCCATGTAGCGGAGTTCTGGGAGGACGAGCTATCCTCAACGTCGGAAGCGGAACTAGAGCAAGAGACAAGCACGGTCATTTCTCCGTCATCTAGCAACGCAGAGGACCCTTTGGCACCCCCTCCAACACCAGTCTCTACCTTCCGCCAGGAGTCATGGGCTGCCACCAGCAGGAGTCCGCCTTCCGCGGGCACCAGTCCCCCGGGGACTACGCGCATCAACTCCCCTAGTGCTCCCCGGGTCAGACCGGAGAAGCAGACAGCAGTAGCTGGTAGGATGATCGCCGGAGCTTTGGGTATTCGGCCACCTGCTCGTACAGAGGAGCAGCGGGCGTACGATCGAGCGATGAAGGAAAAGGAAATCAAGCGGCGGAATCGTGCTAAGGAAGAGGAGGCTAAAGCGAAAGAAGAAGACGATCGTGCAAAGGCTGCGATATGGGACGGGTGATGCGCCCAATCCATCTTTTCTTGTTTCCGTGATCTGTACGATTGATTGGCACAATTTGAGTATTCGATATTAGCACCTGTATCCCTTGGTAAGGTGAAGTACGGCATATAATCTATACACTAAGTTATTTTAATAAATATAATAAGGATGTGCGCATCGCAACGAGTGTATGGGTTCGTCTATGGATGTATGTACAATACAAGAGAAGGCTAAGAATCTGGCAACCCGAACCTGAAAATTGAATGGAGGGAGATGAAAATAAAGAAAATAAAGAAGCTCTGAGCATAACAAAGGAGAAGGTACAAGTGCACAGTTCCTTCTACAATACAGGGTATGAATGATTGAGAGAACAGATGAAGCTTAGCGACGCGTAAAGCCCTAGCCTATTTCCGAAAGTAGAATCGAGGTGTAGCTATCGCACAGAATGGTGGATGTAACTTGCATTATAGGCGTTCCCGAATCCATGAAAGTGCACATACGCCAAGCGCCAATTTATTCTCGAGGAAAATCAAGAGATTGGAATAAAAACCCAGAGTTACCCTGATCCATTTTACCTCATTAATTAATCAAGGCATCTCTATCTGTGAGAAGGATGGCCGGTAATATCGATTGAGGCTTATTCCAAAGTCGACAGGACAACTCTTATTTCCTTCCACGTAAACGTAAAACCACATTTTGGGAAATTTGACAGCAATTCAGAGAATCCAGTCAACCCCCGATCTGTTCTTGATGGACCTCAAGAGTGTCGCCATCGGCCATGTCAAGCTGAAGCATGTCAGATTAGCATTCTGATCAAATCATCTCCAAAATCGAACGCGATACACCTGGTGAGGATCCCAAATACTAGGAGTAGAGAGCAGACGTAGCGACATACCGTTTCAGGTGAGTCCTCTGGTCGCACCCGGGTTCCATCAAAGAGGAACCGAACGGTCGACATTTGTTTCCCTTGACGTTCACAGAACGCGTCCATGAGCTTTTTCAGTTGCGTAGTACGTTTAATTTTAAAGAAGACTTCATTGTTGTTATCAGTGACTTTGATGTTGAGGTGCTCGACAGATGGCGGGTTTGGGGTTCCAGAATCAGCCATCTCTTGCCGTTACTGGTAGGTCCAACTAAACCAGGACTTTCGAAATGAGGTGCAGGTGGGGTAGCAATAGTTCCGTTCCTGGGTGGGAAAGAAGATCATTAGCTCTCTATGATTGCTTCTTGCCTGTCGTAACAATGGTGCCTACCTGAGCGTGATGAAAGAAATCCACCCGATGTGTGCGCAAGTTTGTTGAGGGAAGAAAAGAGAAGATGTGAGGGAGCAGGCAGCCGGTGGTTATATGATAGCAGCAGCGCGCCCCGTGGGCCTGAATGCGGAGAATCTATTTTGCGGCTCAAAGGTCGGGTTATCCTTACCTGTATACCTATTTTGTCCGCTTATATGAACTAGGTAGTTACTTACATGCAAAAACATCCCACTATTTGCCCTGGGTCTTAACTCTCAACTACCTACATAGTAGTTTCTGGCTTCTCTTTGAGGAGGTCAGTTGGGGGGGGTTTTTTTTCCAACAAAATATATGTCATGGTACGTAAAAACTAAGATTAATTGCTCTGAACTTCTCAGTTAATAGTAAACGTTGCAGGGAGGCCTTAAAGACGATTTAGCATATAATCCGCCATGCCATCCTCGAGCAGTAGGTGTTCTTTCTAGAAAATTCTTTGATAGTTGCAATTGATTATTTCTAACAAGCAACCAGTGTGCTATCCAAAGTGAGTGAGCTCGGATTCGATCTCAACAAGCGCACATGCTGATCATTCGAAAGACTGCCTGAGCAAGAACTCTTATAGGGAAGAAAAATGCCAGGCGCAGGTGGATGCATTGTACGAATGCTGTAATGCCTTCTACCAGGAGCACGGGGAAACCGCGAAGACTCCTGGCTGTCCCAAAGCCAGTCTGATCAAGCTCAAATTGAAACCGAAAGCCCAAGGAAGCTGACTTCATTGTTCTACTGTACTTGACTTGTAGTGTAAAATGACAACCATCTCATGAATGTTAACTCTGAATTTACATTTGTATCAACTTAAAATCTCCAAAATATCTTCAATCCAAGGTATGGAGCCTCGACGGCATCCAGACAGAGGCGTCTTGATGAACTGAAAGTGTGGCAATTCCTTTGCAGTCAAGCACTCATAAAAAGTACAGGGCCAGACTTGTTGAGAGAACTGACAAGTTACTCTGAGACAATCTTGAGCACGCAAGAGGCCGCGATGGACCTGAACAGACACTGAGACGTTTGCTCCGAGACTCTAATGATTGTCTTAAGACATGACATTTGTGAAAATTTTGCGAAGAAGAGATTTCTTTTTAAATCAGTACTCAGTGGAGCACGGACTTATCCGACACCGACGCTAGTATTGATCAAGCTAGCTCCAATGGACAATGACACACGAGATGTGAAGCTGGCGAGAGAGAGAGTCGCGTTTCGTCAGTCTAAATACGAAAATGGCACCTGTTCCCCAGTCAGTTGGCTCCACATGGGATGGATTTGCTGGTTTTCAAAGTGTCAGTAAATTATCCCGTCACGTGTCTATCAACATGCTCACTCTATGGTCTTATCAGCGTCAGCCCTTGGGACCGTCTGAAGTCATCGAGATCGACGATGATGGTGGCGACGAAGAAAACGAAAGTGCGAATGAAGAAGGTAGCGACGAGGAAATAGAAGAGGGCGAGGATGAGGATGACGAGGAGGAAGGACATGACGAGAACGACGACGAAGCTGATGACCACGAGAAGAGTGATGATGATTCTGAAGATATTGTCAGTCGGAGTGATTCTCTCTCAGATGGATCGACTACTGGCTTTATGCGGAGCGAGAATGGTTTGTTTGTTTGGCCAATATTTTCGCGTTACTATGGCTGACGGTGCATTAGAGCTAGAGGTGCGGATGCCAGACTCCAAACTACTTACCGCGGCAGGCATTCAGCAAGCATTGCATCCGCTTCGTCTTACAGCCGACCGGGTTACGCGCCAGATGGATGCTTTTGCTGAGAAATTGGGTCGGTTCAAGCAACAGGAGTATCGCCCGGAAGATGTCAGAAGCCTCCAGGCTGCCTACGCGCTTATAAAGGGCCACCAGGTGCTTGCTCAAGATATTATTCAAGAAATTTCACGACAAAACACCCTACGTCGGGCGAAAACAGGCTGGAATACTACCCGAGAAAATAATAACACCTCGAAACCAGATCAGGAACTGAAACTTGAATTGAAACGACTCCACCTTGAAGCTGATACTTGGGAGCTTCTCCTCAATATGATGTCGATTGATGACAGGGCAGCCGTCTCTCATTCCGAACAGGCACAAGCGGCTGTTTTTCAAAATTTGCATCGTTACTCTTCCGACCGAGAGATCTGGGACCACTTCCTCGATGCTGATCATTTCGCGGCGGAATGCGTGGTCATTATGAAATGGCTTGAGCAAACTGCAAGGTCATCAAGTCAAGATATTGATTCCCTGATCTCCGACTTGGAAACTCAAGCTGAAAGGGGGCAAGGGCTGTGGGCCCATGGCTGGCTTTATACCAAGGAAACAATCAAAGGACAGAAACGCTTGCGATCCTGGCCTCAGCCGCTCGAGCCGGACGACCCCGGAATTACACTCTCGCTTCTAAGCTCGGAAAAGAAAGAGCCTCTCGTTACCCAGTTAGACCCAGATGCTGTGGTTAGACAGAAACAAGCTCTAGAAAAACAGGACCAGTTTTATGAACGGGCTACCTGGCTCACTTGTTGGAAAATGCTTCGGCAGGGGGATGGGTGGGCAGATATTCGAAAATGGTGCCAAGAACGGTTGGAAAGTTGGAGAGCCGTCAGTTTATGTGGTTCAGGTGTCGACACTCACACACCCGCGAGCAGGACACCTGTTGATGACGGAATAACGCGAATGATGAACTGCAAATCTCAAGAATCCTGGCGAGCAGCTTGCTCTGCTCTAGCCCAAGATCCCAACACGGATGACTCTGAACGGGCCGTGTATGCTTTGCTCTGTGGCGAGACTGAACCTGCGTACAAAGTCTGCCAGAGCTGGGATGACCATCTCTATGTCTTCTACAATCATATTTTGCTGTCACGGTACGGAGACTTTTGCAAGCAATTCCACCGAAAACTTGCCCTTTCATCTAAGAGCAATGTGGTATTCATTCCTCAACGGAAAGACAGCAAAGAAATAATCAGATTCCTCGAGAATTTAAAGAGCAATAGTCGCATCCGCAATGAGGCACACAATCCGTATCGCACAATTCAGGCTGCTATTATCAGCAGGAATTATGATGTATTCTTCATTTCTCTTGCAAATGCTGTTTCAAAATCCAATCATTCCACAACAAAGTCTTTATTAATACCCGAGCTGTCTCCCACTCATGTTGAGGATTCAGCGCTTATTGTCGCTCAGGATACTGATTCTCTACGGATGATAACACATCTATATATTGTCGCCAGGTCGCTGGGCTATACACGCTCCGATTCACACTTTTCTGATGTAGCATCTGTGACCGTGATTGGATACATTCAGACGCTTTATTGGTTCAAGATGCTAGACTTTATACCCCTTTATGCATCTCTTTTACCAGCCCGTTTACTGCATGCCGTTCTTGGCCGAATTCTCCTCGAAGTTGTTGATACTAGTGAGAGAAAGAAGCAGGCAAAGTTAATAGAGAAACATAAGATTGATGTTAATGCTATTCTTGAAAGTCAGTGGCATTGGGCAGTATCTAATATGGCAACTGGTAATTCCCCTATTCGTTTCCCACGCACTGTTACGCGCGCGGAGGATGGTGGGTTTATGGTCATGCCAGTTGGGACGGATCTCACCGGCACCAACGTGTCACGGGAAGACGAATGGGCGATTCGCAGCCTCGAATGGCACAAATTTCTTGGATGTGAATGGGCCACAATTTGCGACCGCGGTGCAATTCTTTACAAACGATTCTTCAGTATGTGCTCTTACTCAATATCTATTCACCACTAATGCTCGTGCAGGTGCGAACCGTCTTGCTGCCGCTAAAGCACTATCTAACTGTATGGGGCTGTCGGAATTGTCGCGAGAAGTCATCGGTTTCGATATTGTGGACTTACCCTTGCTCGGTGAAGACGGGCTAGAAAGCAATCCTATTGAGCCGGTCAGCCCAAAAAGCCCTTCGAAGACAAAACATCACCGTCGGCAAAGCTCCCTCGGACATCGACCTCAAGGGCGCCATGCAATCATGTACCAGCAGGCCCAGAGAATGCGAGAGTTGGAACAACTTATTATCGTATTTCATGCACTAGGGAAATTTGGGCTTGCTTGGCTAGACCATGACGTGTATGTCTTACCTTCTTTTGTTCACATATATTGATATCCATCCTAACAATGTTTCTAGGGACAGGTCTCAAGACGCGAGCCTATTAAGAGAGCTTAAGGATAAAATGCAGTCAGCATTCAATTTTCTTGATGAATGCATCGAGCCTCTACTCAGCCTTGACTGGCTTACCCAAGCTAAGGATGGTAAGTTATATCCCTCTAATACCCTCTTTTTGAGTTTGAATTATACTAATTGATTGTGATAGACACTGAAGCAGCTGAGCTAAAATTTATCCGTCATACTTATCTTCCCGAGGCTATTCTTAATTACCATCATGCCCTATACTATGCAAGCATCAGTCTTTCCCGAGACATACTAGCCCAGTGTCTAAACTTATCCGTGACTGTGTCAAGCAGCGCAAGCTTGACAGACTGTTTTGTATCGAGTGGTCGCATTAGGGAACTCACGGATGCATTCGTAACATCCAGCACCCGGATCGTCGGGACATCCAATTCCAAATCAAAGTCCAAGAAGAGGCTCCCCCAAAGAGCGAGACTTGATATATGGGATATCAAGCCGGAGGCTGAACCCATGCTTTGAGTTATTCTTCTTTGAAATTATACACCGTGACGATGGCATGGTTATGAACTATATCTTGCATGGATGTACATACTATCTTGGAGGACATCAGAACGGTGTATTTTACAGTCGGCAAAAAATCAAAATGGAGCTTTGGTGGTTCTGGAGAAAGAGCGTTGTTCTTAAATAGCGATAATACAAGAACCCGAAGGCCTCCTTGCCGGGTACATCATACATCATACTTATATGTCTTATGTACTATGAAAGCCCCTGTAAAGGCCACTATCAAGATACATCGCAAATCGTTTGAATTTAGACCTTGATTCCATATATCTGACATTTCACTATTTCTTCCCCCACATATCCGCACCGTTGGAATTCAGCTCAATTTACCCTCCTATTCACTCAAAAATGACCCCATAAGATGATTCCTCGGTACTCCGGCCTAGACTTCTTCCTCTCCCAAAGCCGTTGTGTGCGCCCGCGACTTCAAGCCTGATTCCAGAGGAAGATTGTGGATGGGTGCTGCATGCACAAGACTGTTACATAGTATATGAAGCTTGTCAGAATGTAACTATAGTGAAGATTGCCTCTTTCATGTATCTCACGTATGATTAGGGAATGTGAATTGACTTGTTTAGTAAATACGATTGTTATGAAACGACGAAGCGGCGCGCATATATAGCTAGGTACTATTCGATTATAATTGATTACAATTCTAATGGCATTTTAAAGGTATTAGCATCTACTATGATATAAATGTGTGATTATGTGCTCTTAAAACGTTATAACTAATAAGCTGTCAACTGAGTTACTGGGAAACTATGTAGGATTGGGAAATTTTAAATATATCAACATCCCCATTGATTCAGATGTTGACATCGCCTACATATATATGGAATTGAAGAATATTGATGTCCTCGATCATGCGAGCTGATAGTAAGTTATTACTAGCTCTTTAACTAAACTGTATTATTGCCCTTTATCTTCCCCCTACCTAGGTCGAACCTTCCCTATATGTATTATAGGATTTTCCCTTAACAACCTAGTGGAGTGAAGAAAAAGTAAGAGTATCATTGGTTTCTTATAGAAGTTAGGGCTACAATAAATTTCAGTTTCTAGCCTGGTATGTCTCATTTCTTTGTTCACCAAGAGACAGGCTATTGCCGTGTTTCAATTTTAAAGATCCAAGCTCGATCATGTCTTATGTATGTATTACCCGATCGTGAAACTGTTGATAACTCCATTATTATTTACCAACCCGTCCATATCCATAGGGTTTGGAAACATTTGCTCAGATCATATGGTTTCAAGAGGAAACCTTTTTCAAGTATGTAAAACTGTTGATGATAACGCTACGGCTATATACTAGACGATTGCCTACACATATTAGTAGTTGAATGTATGATAGCATTTGATACTAAAATAGTCAATAATACTAGTAGAAATATGTGGAAACTAATTCATTATTGCCCCAATGCTGCATAACTAGAGACAGCCCCAATCTAGTTCAACTGCCGGGTACATTTTTTGGCGGGCCCCTTCCTGCCAAAGTACCCTCTAGGAGTCTTGGTGTGGCCTTGGGGAAGTTTCATTCCATTAGGCTTAACTCCTCGCTTAATTAGGCATAACGTCTCCACTTTCCGCCAACGCTAAGCCTAATATCAATTTAATTCAATCAGGCTTAACGCCTCGCTTAATATTTACACTAAGCCTCATTGAATTAAATTTATCCACTGATGAATGACTTCTCATTATTATTACAGGGCATTATTATGTAGAAAACATTGTTGCTTCACTTATAGTGCCTATTCACCATTACACGTCGTCAAACAGTTCCTCAACCACATATCCAGCTCAAGAGGTAAGTGGCTCAAATTAATGGGTACATGTTCTACAAATTGCCTGACTCAGTGCACGAAGCTCGCGGAGCTACAGAAAAGAATCCTATCCATCCTACCAACACGTCCAATTGTAACTTTGAACACCGTGCTCTCAACCAGGAAGGGAGTAACTGATGAGAGAGTAAAAGGTACTGCTGCTACTCTTGTAATTAACACTGAAATCTAAAGAGTTCCTATCTTACTATGCATATCTGAATTATTAAATGTGGTTGAGATAGTAACTAACCCATTGCAGTGCTTTGCTAATTAATTGCCGAAGATCTAACTAACTGAGAACGGCAAGCGGTGGAGTATCCCTGTTATTGCCAAAAGTCTAACCGAGAATCTAACCGAGAAAGGCAAGGAGTAGAGTACCCTTGTCTAGCGCCCACACCACTACCATAAGAGGGTATCGAACGGTGATTTTCTTATTAGAAGATTTTAAAAATCGATTCTGGTGAATAAAATGAATTGCCAAGCGTCTGACGATAGTCATATAAAAGAACACCTCCAATGGAATTGGATTCATTCAAAATTATTGGCCATTTTGCTGTGCTTCATCATGTCTGTTACCTTATGTAACAAAAAGCGGGGCAGACACCAACCGAAGTGACCAATAAAATTAGTAGTGCATAATCATGGGGTAATCGTGACGATGGATCTATCGTAGGTGTACGTACTCTTATTTCGCAAATCAAACAGTCGTCACCATCAATAATGTGATTATAATCTTATTACTATGCATTATTAATAATAAGTACGAGGGTTTGTTCCAACTTTCAAGGAACTATTCTATGCACACATAGGATAGAATGCGGTTAGGATTACGTATTCCGTACCTGGTAAGTTGGACTATGACAGACTCCTTGGCACAGCTACTAACCTTATATTCCGGGTGCCCCCTTTGGTACTTTGCTACCGGTACCTTTTCCCATATATCTGCCTAGAAAGGTATATTGTATATATCTATAGCAACTTCTAGTATATATAAAAAGTCAAAAGTCATTCATCCTTCACCCTTCACAAAGGTTTCCAATTGACTATATTATGCCAGGGAGCAGTTAAGGGTATATACTTGAACATTCATTACCTCCTTATCGCCGTGAAAATGCCTCATTTTTATTGGGCAGCTACCAATCAGTTAATTATCGGACAGGAGCGGTTGAGAGTGAGGCAGTGCAAAATGCCAAGATATTCGATCTCCCTGAATACAGAACCTTTTGGGTCGCCACTAGAAAATAGAATACTGACTGTTCGCCTCACCCGAGATATATTATTACAAGACCCGATCTAACACTCACAGGAAGATCCCTAGCAGAAGCTGCTGGTAGGAATTCAAAAAGAGTCCTTTGGGAAAGATTCAGGGGATCGTATCATATCATGCATGGTGTAAATCTGGCATGAGATCTGGTATTGCCATTACCGCTAAGTAGTTCTAGGCCGGGCTGCAGGGTGTTTTTTTTTTTTTTTATGGAGTAGTCCAAACGGCTAGGACCTGTCTGACTTGTAATTTCCATTACCACATACAGTGGGTTTTATCATAATTTGAGCTTCCAAAAATCCCTTCAAAGCAGTGTATGTAATAATAGAGGTAACTACCTAAAACTTGCTCAGAGGTATTTTCTCAGTCACCAGGTGTGCCTTCCAGCTTTTCGTAACTAATTAAAATTACCTAGTATTTGAAACTACGATTTGTTTAGGGTTCAATTTGGATCCTCAAGAGTTGCTTCTCCTCTTATCATAAACAAGACCCCTCCTTGTTTTTATTTTGGTCAATGGAAAAGCTTGGAAGCTGCTGGGCAGTCTCTTATTAAGCCCCACTGGATCAATGATACATTTCTGGGCACTTGACTTCCTAGTACAGCGGTATGATGATTCACGTCCATACTGGGATATTTGTTTCCCCAGAGATTACACTGGCCAGAAAGAAGAAGTCACCTCCAAGAGTCACTGTCCGCTCCATGGTCTTCCCTCTGCTGGTTACTTTTCTTGACCTGTAAAGTTCCTCAACACCTACCTTGGCTGATGGACATGATTCATGAAAAGTGGTTTGGATCAGGTTGCGTTGGATTGCGTTGGATTGTATACAGTGTTGTGACGCAATCCTGCCATTCTATATTCCTCGATGACGATGTCAGATTCAAATCCGGGAGTGGATGATGACTTCAGGCAGTTGACCCCAGTCCGTCGGGAACGAGCTCCAACCATCACAATCGACACATCCGCGGTGAGCCCTTCAGATGTGTCTGTTGACACGCAGAATGTGAAGGGACCTCCTCAACTGATTGCTCCCGGGGATAAGGACGGGGACGTGGGGGGTGTATTGAATAGCGCGAATACGTCTCCGACCGATGCTCATTCGATCTATTCATCGGAGTGGCGGGAGAAAGAAAGTCGACCAATGTCCCCTCATAATGTTTCATCACCGACGGCGAGGGTGACAGAATCTTACTCTCATTTCTTGTCAGTCCCTGGAATGAGGTCCCGTGGCAACTCCCTTGAATCAACCGGCTCCAGCCAGTCGGGCTCTCTGGGAGGAGACACGTATATCCAAACCACTCCTAGCGAAAGCAGTTCCCAGGACATTCAAATCCGTGGTAGCGATGTCATGAACGATGAAGATTCCTTAAAACCAGATCCCGGAACCGAGAAGGACTTTGAGGTTGTCGACAACAAATTTGCTTTCTCTCCTGGTCAGCTTACCAAGTTGTTCAATCCAAAGAGCCTAGCGGCATTTTATGCACTGGGGGGCCTTGCAGGTCTTGAAAAAGGCTTGAGAACAGACAGACGCAGTGGTCTTAGTGTCGATGAGACACATCTAGATGGTGCAATCGGCTTTAATGAGGCTACAGGTGGAAAGCATGATGACAAGAAACAGAAATCCATTCCCCGGTCGAATACGGTGAAGTCGACTCAAGCGTCCATCGCGACTCAGATTCCTCAACCAGATGAGTTTTCAGACCGCAGACGTGTCTATGGGACCAACAGGCTTCCCTCAAGGAAAACAAAGTCGATTTGGGAGCTCGCATGGATTGCTTACAATGATAAGGTCTTGATCCTCCTCACGGCAGCTGCGGCAGTTTCCCTCGCCCTTGGCATCTACCAATCTGTTACCGCTACAGGGAATGAAGCCAGAGTCCAGTGGGTGGAGGGAGTTGCTATTATTGTGGCAATATTGATCGTCGTGGTTGTTGGTGCTGCCAATGATTGGCAGAAAGAACGTCAGTTTGTTCGGCTCAACCGGAAGAAGGAGGATCGGCATGTCAAAGTGATACGGTCGGGCAGGTCCATTGAAATTTCTGTGTACGACATCCTCGTTGGGGACGTGATGCATCTGGAACCGGGCGATCTCGTGCCGGTAGATGGTATTTTGATTGAAGGTCACAACGTGAAATGTGATGAGTCGTCGGCAACCGGAGAGTCTGATGTCTTACACAAGCACCTAGGCGACGACGTCTATAGAACCATTAAAAGTGATGAAGTTGTTTCCAAACTTGACCCCTTTATCATTTCTGGAGCAAAGGTGTCCGAAGGTGTAGGTCGATTTCTTGTCACCTCCACGGGAGTCCATTCGGTCCATGGAAGGACATTGCTGTCTCTACAAGACGAAGGCCAGACCACGCCACTGCAATCGAAACTTAACGTGCTTGCTGAATACATTGCTAAACTTGGTCTTGCGGCTGGTCTGGCACTATTCATCGTGCTCTTGATCAAGTTTTGGATACAACTTGGGCATTACAACAGTTCTACCGAGAAGGGCCAAGCGTTCCTCCGGATTTTTATTGTTGCTGTTACGGTTATTGTCGTTGCAGTTCCTGAAGGGTTACCGTTGGCTGTTACTCTTGCCCTTGCTTTCGCCACAACGAGGATGTTAAGGGACAACAATCTCGTCCGATATCTGAGGGCTTGCGAAACTATGGGAAATGCAACAACGATTTGTTCTGACAAAACCGGCACATTGACCCAAAATAACATGCAAGCTGTCACCGGGACTTTAGGGACAAACTACAGATTCGGAGATATCCACTCATCTGGGAAAGAGCGACCCAAACGGACGCAAGGCTCTAGTGAGCGCTCGCCGTCTGATTTCGCCGCTAGCCTTTCATCATCTGCTAAAGAACTTCTATTGCAGTCCATAGTTTTGAATTCGACAGCCTTTGAGGGAGAGGAGAGTGGTCAACCGATTTTTGTCGGATCGAAAACTGAAACAGCTTTGCTCAAATTTGCTCGCGACTTCTTGGATCTACGTTCTGTGAGCGAAATGAGGTCCGACGCCGACATTGTTCAGATGGTTCCCTTCGATTCCAGTCGGAAATGCATGGCCGTGGTAGTTAAACAGTATGATGGAATGTATCGAATGTTTGTCAAAGGCGCTCCCGAGATACTTCTCGAGAGATCCACAAGGATAATAAAGGATCCTCAAAGCGATGTGTCAGGCATACCCCTAACAGAAAACCAACGCTCTACGCTAGATGACCTCATTCGGCGGTATGGAGACCGGTCCTTGCGAACCCTTGGTCTTCTGTATCGTGATTTTGGGCAGTGGCCACCTCGCGCGGCTGCCACCCAAGAAGGTGGCCGCAAATTTGCTATTTTCGATGCAGTTTTTAGCGATATGACTGTCTTGGGAATTATAGGAATACAAGATCCTTTACGGCCCGGCGTCAAGGAGTCGGTTCTCCAGTGTCAGCGTTCTGGTGTCTCGGTAAGAATGGTCACCGGAGACAATATTCGGACTGCAATGGCTATCGCTCGGGAGTGTGGGATCTATGAAGCCGGCGGTCTTGCCATGGAGGGCCCTAAGTTTCGGGGGCTTACATCTGCGAAAAGAGATCAACTTATTCCTAGACTCCAGGTTCTTGCGCGGTCGAGCCCGGAAGATAAGAAACTCCTTGTTGAGCGGCTGAAGAAGAAGCGTGAAATTGTTGCTGTTACTGGTGATGGGACAAACGATGCTCCCGCTCTCAAGACTGCCGACATCGGATTTTCAATGGGAGTCTCAGGCACAGAGGTGGCTAAAGAAGCTTCGGACATCATTCTCATGGACGATAACTTTGCATCTATTGTCAAGGCTATAGCCTGGGGTCGAACCGTAAATGATGCTGTTAAAAAGTTCTTGCAGGTAAATGCATTTGATATTTGAAGTCCAATTTACCCGATCTGATCTTCCGGCTTAGTTTCAAGTCACCGTCAATATTACCGCTGTTGTTCTGACCTTTGTGTCTGCTGTTGCCAGTGGTGACGAAAATTCAGTCCTCACAGCTGTACAACTATTGTGGATCAACCTCATCATGGATACCTTTGCGGCTCTGGCTTTAGGTGAGTTTCAAGTTCACCAAGCCCAATCTTCTAGTTATGACGGTTATGTTGACTTGTTTTCTCCCTCTTAGCTACCGACCCGCCGCCTGCTAGTATTCTTGATCGAAAACCTGAACCCAGATCCGCGCCTCTTATAACTGTAACGATGTGGAAGATGATTATCGGGCAGTCGATATACCAGTTAGTCGTTACTCTAGTATTGAATTTCGCCGGACAAACTGTGTTCGGCTACTCGACTAGTGAGGAAATAGCTCAGCTGCAAACGGTGATCTTCAATACATTTGTGTGGATGCAAATATTTAATCAGTATAAGTAAGTTATTTTCTGTTGCGTCGTTATTTAGCCGACTTCTCACGTCTACCAGCTGTCGCCGCATAGATAATCACTTCAATATTTTCGAAGGAATCCACCGAAATATGTGGTTCTTGGGTATTCAACTCATTATCGTCGGGGGACAAGTTATGATTATCTTCGTCGGAGGAAGCGCTTTTTCGGTAAATCGTCTAAATGGGGTCCAGTGGGCCTATTCCTTGGTGCTGGGAGCGATTTCGATTCCTGTGGGTGTTATTATACGCTTGATACATGATGAATGCTTCGCTCAGTTTCTACCACATATCGGGGTTCACAAAAAACAAAGTCCTCAATTGTTTGTCTCCGATGAAGATCAACCTCGCGAGTGGGATCCAATCCTCGAAATTCGTGATGAATTAAGCTTTCTAAAAAAGATCCGGGGTGGGCGTTTAAAGCACATTAAATACAGACTACCGCGTCCCGCAAGATTTCTTCCTAGGTCACGAAGCGCTTCGAGGTCGAGAGACAATTCCGCACCCTCCACGCCAATTGGCGATAGCGATGGTGCCTCACCTATACCGGGTTCTCCTGAGCAGCGTCAGCAACGTCGAACTCGCTCCCGTTCTAATTCTGCATTCGGTCCAGCTACCGCCATGGCCGGCGTGATAGCCGGCAGTATTGGTGGATTGTCGCCTATCGATAAAAAACACGGTGATTCAGGGAGGTTCAGTAGCAGGCATTCTGGATTAGATTTGGAAGAGGGTATTGAAATTCATCCCGATACCGCACCCGATGATCCCATCATTGATGATGATCCCACTTTATCCTCCAGCCGACGCGGTCTGGCCTATCGTTCCCCGAGCCGTGGCAGGCGATCCGGATCCAGATAGTCTCAAGCCAATACTGAACATATTCAACCTCAATTGCCATCTTGAGAATGTTACATGTTTAATTGGGAGACGAACCAACCGTCTTCTGGTACAACCCCGTTAACACAGACCAAGGCACTTACGATCAGGCTGCGACCTGCCTGATATCGATGCTATCTAACATTACTGCCCGCCTGGCGCTCCTTCCCTTCATTATCAGAGGTTTCTTGTGCCGCTCTGTCTAGTAAAACTTCCTGCTTTGTGTCTTTTTTCTTTTGTCGTTTCCCCATTCAACCTTTTATTCTTTACAGCCCCCGAGAAGCATCTCGGCTTAGTGAAAATTTCTTTGGAAAAAAGAGCAATCTTGGTGGTATTCCTTGTTCCACCTGATCCTGTGTCAATCTCGTTTCTTTTGTTTATAATGTTCATGATGCGGTGATTGAGGGGGTTTTTTGTTATTGAGTAAGGCGTTGGTGGAAAGAAGAAGAAACTTGTATTTTTACCAAGTTAGTATGTTCTCATGTCTCGGTTGATCCCAGACCGTGGCTGGGTCGCTTTACGATCGCTTCAGCCAAAATGCACCAATGACGGATTGGCTGTTTGGAGAACCATCATTACCATGTATACATACTCAGTTTTCCTATAAATTATAGATACCCCTTCGCTCAGCACATTTTTCTGAGACTTTTCTTTGGTCCTTGGGGTTTCACATTGTAGTTAACAGAGCGGCTTTTTTCTATTAGATTTTTTTTTTTTTTGCAGTTCTCAACTTCTTATGCTATAGCACTTATTAGTCTTTTGTATCACTATGTACTAATAATAATGAATACCAGTAGGTAACCCTACTTGAGAAACTGCTCTATCTTTTCTTTCATTATGACCCTGGAATTCTGTGTAGAAGAGAGAAATCTGCATGTACTAAGTAATAATGCTCTATGATAGTAGATTTGATCGCTCCTAGCTAGCTGGATTCGACCTTGCAGCCCGCTGGCGCTGGGAGACATCAAACCTGCTGAGATGGCCATATTTGGCCGATAGCCTGTGATATATTATATAACCTGTAACATGTACTGTACACAGCAGCCCCCAATGCTATCATAGGGGAGAGTTTGTGGACGATTATCAGTCTCCAATTGCAAATTATGAGAACTTGAGGCCTGAAAGCGGGAGGATTCTGCCAACTCTGGTGGAGCGGGGAAGGAACAAATAATGTTCCTGAGTACCTACATAACGCCTGACTAAAAGATAGGCGGCGACAAAAATACAAGCTGGAAATATTAAAAATGGTTCTCAGGGGCAAAAAGAAGTAGGATTCCAATAAAGCCGCCTGCATGTGGAAAAAGCTTGCAGCGGTATGTAACACCTGGAACGTGAATGATTTCTTGGAATATTCTGATTTGTTAACTCGACAGCTAGCTAGCTGAACGGAGAGAATTGGGGATATTTTGGTATAGGAGATGAGACTCTTAGAAGAGGAATGAGAGAATGAGATACTATATTTGTAGGTGGGTTCATTTCAAAAACGCTTTCAATCACGACTACTAATGAATGATGCCCTGCAAATACCAAGAAACGCTCATAAGTCGATAAGGACCAGAAAGTAATCACGGTCCACAAACAGTTGCAACCAAATGACATGTGCCAGTGGGGGTGACGTCTGTTTGGAATATCATCGTAGGTGGATAATAATTAGTCATCGGGTTCCAGAACCTCCTCCTCAACACTGTGATATTATTAGCAGTGTTAAAAGAGGGAGAGTGGGGGCCTACATACTACTCCTCTTCGCCCTCGGAAATTGAGGCGTCCTGGTATTGCTGGTACTCAGAAACCAAGTCATTCATGTTGCTCTCCGCCTCAGTAAATTCCATCTCATCCATACCCTCACCAGTGTACCAATGTAAGAAAGCCTTGCGACGGAACATAGCGGTGAACTGGTCGCCAACACGCTTGAACAGCTCTTGGATTGCAGTGGAGTTACCAACGAAAGTAGCAGACATCTTAAGGCCGCGTGGAGGAATGGAACACAGAGCAGTCTGCACATTGTTGGGGATCCATTCAACAAAGTAGCTACTGTTCTTGTTCTGTACGTTACGCATCTGGTCTTCAACTTCCTTCATGGCGACTTTGCCACGGCTACGAAAATGTCAGCCAGTACATTCTAGTGGAGGACATAGCACGAGGTTCGTTTCTTACAAAATTGCAGAGCATGTCAGATAGCGGCCATTACGGAAGTCCGAAGCCGCCATCATATTCTTTGGGTCGTACATTTGCTGGGTCAACTCCGGAACAGAGACGGCACGAAAAGAGGAAGAACTGCGGCTGGTAAGGGGAGCGAAGCCGACCATAAAGAAGTGCAGACGTGGGAAGGGAACCATGTTGACGGCCAACTTGCGGAGATCAGAGTTAAGTTGGCCAGGGAAGCGGAGACAAGTAGTAACGCCAGACATGACTGCAGAGACCAGGTGGTTTAGGTCACCGTAAGAAGGGTTGGATAGCTTGAGGGTACGCATGCAAATGTCGTACAGGGCCTTTCCAGTCAATATACAGTGAACGTGCTTAATGGTCATAGATTATTCATACCTCATTGTCAATGCAGAAGGTCTCGTCTGAGTGCTCAACAAGTTGGTGGACGGAGAGAGTAGCATTGTACGGCTCAACAACGGTGTCGGAAACCTTCGGAGATGGGACAACAGAGAAGGTGGCCATCATACGATCGGGGAATTCCTCGCGGATCTTAGAGATCAAGAGGGTTCCCATACCGGCGCCGGTACCGCCTCCGAGAGAGTGGGTGATCTGGAAGCCCTGGAGGCAGTCACAGGCCTCCGCTTCGCGGCGGACAACGTCGATTACTTGGTCTACCAACTCTGCACCCTCAGTGTAGTGACCCTTGGCCCAGTTGTTGCCAGCACCAGACTGGCCAAAGACGAAGTTGTCTGGGCGGAAAAGCTGGCCAAAGGGACCAGCCTTAACGGCGTCCATGGTGCCGGGCTCGAGATCGACAAGGACAGCACGAGGAACATATTTATTTGCATTGGCCTGAAGACAAGTTAGCATCAAGTTCGATGAGCCGAACTATGCGGTTCACGCCCACGAACCTCGTTGAAATAAACGTTCATACGTTCCAACTGGAGATCCGAAGAACCATTATAGCTATTTTGTATATCAGCCATGACCCGTACCTTGGTCCTAGTGGGTCTACACGCTGCTTTTTCACTTACAGACCGGTGGCATCAAGGCCATGTTCACCTGAAATGACCTGCCTATTCGATTGTTAGCCTCAAATCCCAAAAGATGTGAGTCCGATATGATATGGTGGAAATCCGAGTCTTGTTGACATACCAGAAAGCAGCACCGATTTGATTGCCCTATAACATTGGGCAAGACGCCATATTTTAGTACCCTGACCATTGTGATTTTCAATCGAAAAGGTTGTAGCAACGTTGCACTTACGCACTGGCCAGTCTGGAGGTGAACCTGTTGATATGGAAAGGCAAGCCATTAGCTACTCTGCAGAACGCCAGGCGGGGTTTTCTTCGCCTCAGGGGTACATCCAAAACATGACCACCCCGGACGCGTCAAGGGGACAAGGGAACATTAATAGACGTACAATTTCACGCATGGCTGCGAGACGTGTGCTGTAGAAGGTTGTAGAATGAGATTGTTTAGGATGAGGATAAGAGAAAGGTCAATGGTGAGCGGAGAGAAGTAATAGAGAGGTTTTTTAGAATATCAGATTGTCTGGGGAAATGGTTGGAGGTGAAAAGAAGTTTGAGCGGTCAGGAACCAGGAGCACGGACGTTTCGAGGGCCCAACATGGGACGCTTCACGAACCGGCCATTCTGGAACAGGTAATTTGAAGAAACATTTGAGTTGTGAAAATTGCCCCGACAGGACTAGTTAGTGCAGTAGTTTACTCACTACTTAGGCTAGTATGATACGTAGGTAATAAATTATAGTTTCAGGGGTTAGTTCAATACGGTATGGCGTTGACCTTAAAACTGGTAGTGCTAATTCCAGCTTGTTAAAGATGTGCACACTGTTTAACTTAATAATAGTGGGATGGGATTGAAAAAGAAAAACCAGAAAGACGAAGAAAGGGGGAAGCGGGAAAGACTACATAGTTACTATATTTGAGGTTTGGCTTCTTCTTTTGTCCCAGGCTTTTATTATTTTACCTTACGCGCTTTATCACCATTTGCTGATGAGTAGAAAATTGAAATAGTTTCGTTTCGATGTTTCTAACTTATAAATCTCGCTAACCCTTCCCCTCGCAGTATGGGTATACATACAAATCCCAAGTATAAAGAACGATGAAAAGGACAGTTGTTGTCGTTAGTCGAAGGGCGACATCGATATCCCTTGTGAGGGTATCACTATGAACACTGTCAGATGGTCCTAAAAATACAAAAAACCCCTCTCGTACGACATTTTGCACCTATTTTGAAGTATCCTTGATAATGCTTTCGCTTTCTAGCCACGAACCGAACTCATCCAGTCGTTTGCTCTCCTCTTCCTCATCATCGCTTTCCAGTGCCGCAAGTCTTTCATTTGCTTTCCTGAACCTTTCACTACCGTCTGCGATGTACGCCTCCACCCGGGTGCCCGCGAAGAAGCGGCCGTCCATAAGCTGAAAGAAAGAATATTAGCATTCTGCCTCGCTCATCGACAACATAAGTTCTGGATGATATCGGATACGCACCTGTACGCACTGCCTCGCTGCGTCAGGTTCAGAGAACCGCACAGTGACAACACCGTCGGGTTCCTCATCAAAGAGCACAACATTGGTAACATCGCCAAACTTAGAGCACTCCTCTCGAATATCATCCTTTATGTCCAGGATCGCAGCTGGATCTTCCTACGGTGATTGTCAGTGGAGTATTTGACACCAGGATGAATCAATTTGGCACCAACCCCTATTTCCTTTAAAGTGAACATATGCTTGAGTACAATAACCTTGTCCCATCGGGAGCCACTGTCTGGTAGGCCTGATGGTTCACCATCATCCCAGTCGGCAAGCTTGCTATACCGGAGAGCATCAGTATGTCCCTGGTGTCAAAATAGCAATTAAGAGAGGAAAGCAAGGGGAAAAGATAGAAAATATTATACCTGTTTAATTTCTGGGTTTTCTTAAGGATCTTTTTCTTATCTCGCAAATTTGTCTTTGCTGGAGCTTCCTGCTGGCTTTTGAATGAATAATCTGCCGACTGCACCCTCATCGAGCCAAAAGGACCCCGAACACCCAATCGGAAGTCTGACTCATCCAGCATTTGTATTGCAAGATTAACGGACTCCGGTCGGAAATAGACTATCAAAGCTTCCCCTTTAAACGTGCCATTCGCATCCGTATACATCTTGATCCGTGGCCGCCCACTATCAATCTCCTCCGCAATCACACCACATTTACAGAACACGTCCCGGATCTCGTTGGCTGTTGCATCCAATGGAATGGAGGTTACGTAGACTGCCGTGTTTACACGACTCTTCTTTGGTTTCTGCACATTCTGTAACATGGGTCTTGAATCAGCAATGGATGTAACCTCCACTAGTAAGGAAGCAGAAACCGATTGTTGGAGGGCAACCCCCAGCTCCACACACCTCATCCCCGAGAGCGGGCTGTTTCCGTTTCTTCTTCAATTGTTGCTTCGTGGCAACTTCATGATCATCTACACCCTGTACTTTATATGCTTCTCGCTGTTGCTCGAGCAAAGCGTCATCAACCTATATTATCGCGGTCAAACGCAACCAAGTGCGCAATGCAGGTTATTAGCTTTCCATCTACAATGCAAGCATTAAACCAGCAATAATCTCTTGCGTCTAGCAGAGTTACACAGAGTTCCCACCCTTCACCCAGTCATCGCTAGCAGAAGCTCCCTCCGAATCCAACCATTATAGAGCCGGATGCTCCGTAAAAGAAAGGGACGAGAATGTGGACGAATACGTAGGTAACAGGGCGACACTAACCGTCGGAATCCACCGTTTCAAAGTATTATCAAACTCGAATTCTTGCCCATCGTCTGTTTCAAGAATAAACGTATTGTCAAGCTTGGAAAATGAAATTCGCGGATCGCTGTCAAACTCTGTGGGGTCTTGAGGGAAGTTGGCGCGCTCCAACGATGAAGTTGCTACATCATCGGGGTTCCGCAGCGCCATACCAACTGTGACTGTGACCGGGATGGACTGCTAGAGTGAGCAAGGTAAGTACGCACTTCGGTCGGAACACTAACCTGCTTATCCCAAAGCGTTCGGAGAAGCCGGGTTGAAAGGAAATAAACACAATGCGAGCCGTATTCTGACAAGAGAAATTGCGAGGTGAAGTGTTCGACGAGGACAGGATGGGGGGCAAACAAACGGATCGATCTGGGGAAGACGTCGACAGGATGGATTCGGTGGGAGCTGTAGTTCGAGGCGGGGAAGCTAACAGGTGTCCGGAAGGGGGATAGATTTCGCCGTAAAAGTGGGTAATTATTACAAGTAGTAGTATCTACGTACTATGATAGAGGAATATATACCTTGGAGGAGAAAACCAGATGGCAGAAATATAAACGGAGGATATTATAATAGGTATTTAAGGGAACTGACTAATAAATAACCTTACTATTATGATATTGTATTGATCAAGCTAATGGTAAGGCCAGGCTAGAAATACCAATTCAAATCCTCAGCTGAAGTAGACATTGAAACAATGACTACAGTATCATCTTCTGGCTCACGATATGTAAGCGATAAAATAACGTACGTGCCGCGACACTGCAATCAATATATATATGCATTAAAGTTACGTAAAATATACGTTAGACACAGGTATGTACCTATAATAAGTCCTGAGAAAAAAAAAGATTAAAAGATGACACCGACTTTTTAGAAGAAAAGAGTGTTCACGATAATAGGTAGTAGGTTGTACATAATGCCTTTTCTCCTTTGCTTGCGGTTGCCCTGTCTTTCTGTTCATTTCAAGGTCTTTCGAATTTTCATTCGAGACGTCTAAAACTTATCAGCGATCTTGCTTCCGAGCCCCAAATGGCGATAAAGAGCGCGAAAAAAACGGAAAAGCCCCTGTCCAACGTCCCCATTAAGATTCAGTATCAAAACCCAAAGTCAACTTTCAAACCTTAAATTCGACGGGCTCGGCTCGATCGATAGTTGAAGACACGTCTGATGGCTTCGAGAACCCACTAAGGGCGAAACCATCGGTGCCAGAAACAACATCCCGCGTGATTTCAACATAATCGTACTGTGCGATTTTCATGTCAGCGGCCAAGGTTCTTAAAGTCAATGAAGTAATCTTGCTAAATTGGGTATATCTTGACGAAAGGAAAGAAGAGAGGGACATACAGCAAACTCGCCGATTTCTGCGTCGTCAATTCCCATGATCTCGTCGTCCTCAGTAGACCGCAAGCTCAAACCGGGAATGAAATTCATAACGAAGAGAATGATACAACTCCCCACGAATGAATATGCGAAGCCAGTCACAGAATCCGATAGTTGATACGCAAGCTGAATGTAGTTGCGATTGATCCATCCACCAGGGATCACCGTGTACCCGTCAAGGTGAGCAATGTAGTCTCTAGATTTCGTTCAACTAATTAGTGTCATACATAGCTAAGGGGTCACTGAGTGGAGACTTACGCGGCAAACAGCCCAGTCAAAAGGTTTCCAACGAGGCCACCGATTGCATGGACGGCAAAAATATCTAGAGCATCATCAATGCCAAGCAGATACTTGAGCTTAGTACCGTAATTGCACGCAGCGGCCCCGACGACGCCAAAAACAATGGCGGACCATGCTGGAACGAAGCCAGAACCAGGAGTGATAGCAACGAGACCCGCAATGACACCAGAGCAGAAGCCAACCGTCGACCACTTCTTTTCCAGTCGGTAGTCCAGCAAACACCAAGTGACGCCACCGGTAGACGCAGCTAGGTTAGTGACGACGGCAGCCATGACAGCGCGGAGATTGGCGGACAAGGCCGAACCGGCATTGAAACCAAACCACCCTACCCACAGGAAAACGGTCCCAATGACTACGTGGGTGACGTCGTGCGGGCGGTAGTTCAACTCGTGGGTGCCGTGGCCACGGCGTTTGCCCAGCATGAGGGAATATGCCAGGGCAGCAGAACCAGAAGAGATGTGGACCGGAGTGCCACCTGCGAAATCGAGTCCTCCTAGCTGGGAGACCCAGCCACTTGGGTTCCAAGTCCAGCAGGCAATGGGGTCGTATATGATGGTCGACCAAACAAACATGAAAACAACGCAGGGAAGCATGCGACCACGCTCAGCAACGGCACCTACAGCCAAGGCAACCCTTCATCAATGCAAAATTAGTCACCTATATAACTGGTATCAACTCTTCACCTCTTAACTCAGTAGGGGAACTTACGTGATTGCAGAAAACATCCCCTGGTAAATTGCAAAAAGGAGATCTGGGATCTTGCTGCTCCCAACAGAAGGCGCAGCAAGAACATTCCTGAATCCAATGTTGTCGAGATTTCCGATATACTTGCCAGCAGTGTGGGAAAATGCCAGTGAAAAGCCCCAGAAAAACCATTGGAATGAGATGACGCCAACTGACATGACCGACAACCAAATCAGTGACAAGGCTGACTTTCTGCGTGCGAGACCCGAGTAGAAGAAGCTGAGAATTGATTTGGTCAGTGAATATCCACTTCCCAGAAATACGTCTCTAAAGACCAGAGAAAGGCAAAGTCTACATGGGTCGCCTTACCCAACTCCAGGAATCATCAGCAAAACGAGAGCCGTCGCGACGATCATCCAAGCAATGTCACCAGCCTACCAGATGCATTGTCAGCCTAACATAATCACCGTGTATCACTCCCCTTCTTTCGGCTACGGAATTTTTGGGTTAACCAACATTGTAGAAAACATTGAGGTTCTGTGTTAGGGGGTCACCACCCGTGCCAGTTGTTCCATTATATGGAGTTAGGACCACGAAATCATTCGAGCTCTCTGACATTTGGAAGTCCTGTGCCCAAAAGGCCTATCCTCGTCACAATGGACGGAGAAAGAGAAGCGAAATTCTAAGTCAATGCAGATGGTGTATAGTAAATCGTCTCGATTCTTAAAAATAAAATACGCAAGGACTACGGGAAAATTGAGGCGGAAGGGTACACAAAAGTGAGACAACAGAGATATATGTATGGATCAGCTGGATGTATGATAACTTTACTTTGGAGTGAGATCGGTCGTACATACATATATGACATATATGATAGGTATGTACATAGGAGAGAACAGGAGAAGGGGGGCACAACAGAGACCTATGATATCTACTAGTTAGTTATGTACGGAGGATAAATTCTCAAAATGCAATTAACTAGTTAGTGGGCTCATGGGGAACCCTGTCTAGGCTGATTTTCTAGCTTTCCTTCTATGATAGTTTTCCCTTGCAGATAAAGACAGAATCCGACGCTAACGGAGGGTCGGTCGTACGGTACAGCCAGACTTTCGAACTCATTCTTATCGGAGGGCATATGGCATTTGATGGATAGATACATATATAGTCCCGATCTCCATGCTCGAAGATGACGATAGAAAATGGAATACCAAGAACGCAAGGATTCGTGCCTCGTGGTATGGTGTACCGGTAAGTCGGGATCCGTGATCGCCGCTGTCAATTGTCTCCCTTATCAGTAGTTATATAGAGTAATAATAATAATAATAGGAAAATAATATGTATTACCCCTACGGATGACTTATCAGACCAGTTCATACCATCGGAGATGCCAAGGAAACGTGGGATGGGCACTAGTGTCTATCATGCGAATTACGGACTCCTTTATTCGCCAAGTTCAAAAGGAAATGCGCCACAACCGGTGAAACATAAGCTATGTTGGTGAGCAAAACTCGTGGCGACCATATTGTACAAATGGCGGAGCTAA
>NPHW01002576.1:0-19623 GCA_002240705.1 Elaphomyces granulatus
AGTTGATTTTGTTTTGGGTTGGTGTACTGATGGAATAAGGATCTTTTCGATTTTTTAGATGATGGGATGACGATTTGGGAATGCTAAGAAATGGGGCTACCTAATCACAAACCTAAAAGTTGCCAGTGTCGGTATAAAAGTTTATCCGGGGCCGAAGTTTACCGCACTTGTAAATAGCTACCACTTCGGTAACATACTTAGAACAATCAAGACTCAAGAAAAACCCCATACCTTCGTACTTTACGTGTACACACCCCGTGTTCTACCAACAATCTGTACAAATGAGAGGTATCAGCAAGAAAGACCGTAATCACCGCCCCTTGATTGGCAATCAAGTGGCTAATTGGGGGTAAAATGTAACTTGATTTCTGGGCACACTGAAACGTTCTTGCGAAATTGATATCATATTTTTTTTCGAGATGAGAGGTATAGACCGTACTCGTCTTCCACTTCTCCAGTTGGAAGCATCAACGGTTCAACTACATAAACGAATCGCCCGCTCCGTCTTTCGTATTGCCCTATCGCGACCAATTAATATGCCAACAAGCTCGCCGTTATCCGTGAAGTACCAGGCCCCAGAATCGCCGCGACGTAAGACAAAAGTGGACCGGGCCTCAACAAGCTCGACCGGACATATGCCTAGGTAGGTTACGTGACGAGTCAGATTGCGATGTCGAGCACACGAGCCAGGCAGCAAAATTCACCCCTCAGTAACGATACACTCCTCATATACCACTTGGTGACGATACACCCCTTGACCCAGAGCCTCTGAGCAGAGAAGGAACAAACGAGAATCCTCTGCTACAAAAGAAAGAGAAAGCTCCAACAAGTTTCAATATTTCAGGCAAGGATAAAGGTGGTGAAGTGGATGGTGGAGGATGAAATAAATTAGTAATGGGAAACCAGGGCTCTTTGCAAGAGTTATCAGGAAATTTCCAGGTGATTTTCGTGGAAATGCCAATTTCATGAAGGCAAGCCGGTACTTATGTCCATTATTAAATCTCTGTATATGGACCAGTGCTAATATCCCCCATCTGTAGATGGTGGAATATACCGTGACGAGATTCGATTTTAGCAATTCCCGAGGCGAGCAGCAATTGTATATCAGTCAATCATAGGCAGCCTGGCCGAGAGAAGAAACTGCTATCCAAGGCTGTAGTAGGACGTGGCCCTAAGCGAGCGCCTTGGGTTGAGTGGCTCTACAACAGGAGTTTGACAGATTACGAAAAGCTGGTGTGAAGTTTTCACCGAAACTTCTTCTCACGCTCGCATCTGATATCCTCAAAGCATCTGAACACCCTGAATTCCATGCGAACACTGAGCTGAACTCAAGGACGATTCAAGATCACCTCACGTACCGCTGGATCCAGCATTTTATGAATGCGAATATAATATTGTTGGCCACAGACAGACAGAAAAGACCCTGCTGATTGAGAAGCAGATTGCTTATCACCTGGGAACATGATTCTTCCCTAAATATAATGTTTAGGTTTTCTTTTCCCTGGACGTGGCCTAGTAGATCATACGTGATGGCTTGACTGACAAAACGGTCGTTCCAGTTGTCCCAGTTTGTTAACTTGTGAGGATCGTTTTGGTGGTGGAGGTCATGGTGTCCTTTGTCGAAGACATGCTTTTGAAAGAAGTGGTATAAATTGATAAAAATAGGGTAAAGATAATAATGAGGATGATGGGATCAAGTTATTACATATAAGACTCTTAATTGTTGGATTTTACGGTTGTAAAAAGGAAAAAAATTCATTGAAGCCTCGAAATTGTCAGATAACAGTGATCATTGATCGATTCAGAAGATTGTCTCTTGTTGCATCTTGTTGTCTCTCTGGGGAAAGAGATCTTCACCCCGTGGTAAACAAGTAGTAAACATGGGGTCAAGACAAAGAACGACCATAAAAATATGTAGACATGACAAAAAAATCTTTTGAGACATGAAACATACATCTTTATCTCAGACGTAAATATATGTATCATAGCAACAATGAAACAAAAGCTCAAATAAATGCCCTATTAGGAAACACATTTTCTAACAGATGTTTCCGTTCAAGTTACGATCATTGTTCTTTTGATACCGTAGCCCTGGGAATGGGACAGTCACTGCCTGCAGTGACTCTGTGAGAGAGATCTGAGAGGGTGATGTAGATAGTCTTCTAATAGGGGCATTTCATTGGTGATGTTCCCGTTTCTCGAGTATCATTACCTATCACACAGTCTGGATTCATCAATTACTTTTGAAATGATACTTCACATACATTATGCATATTTCAAGGGGTTTTAGGTACTTTGTGTGCTCATACTCAGAGGCTAATATAATAGTCCTTACTATGAGCATGCGGAGAACGGAGTAAAAGAAATAAGATAGCAATGATACCGATACTAATTCTAGTATACACTGTCGCGTAGATCTTGATCTCTATCTCATTCCATCTCAAGTGAATCACCATCATTATATCCCATGGGCCGCTGCGCAGGGTCATCACTGGCTTTCGGCCTGCCGTCATCGCCATCACCGAGAGTATTAGCCATCCGTGGTCCAATCTGCTTGTTGGAGGCAGAAAAGCGAGATAACTTCGGGCGTCTGGTCCGCCGGGCTCCACTGCCTTCATCATCGCCATCATCCTCAGCATTCTGGGAAGGCTGGTTGGAGTTTTGCGTAAACGGGTGAACATCGTCATCAGAAGCAAGGACACTGTCTACCCCGCTTTTAGAGCCGCCGCCATCTCGACCACCAAGTCGGATGAGAACTAGGGGCTTCAGGGGTGGACTGACGTCGTTCGCATTTGGAGGAGGGAAAGTCCCCTTATCACGGCCGGTCGACAGTCGGACTCCAGATCCTATAGGTCTCGACAGGTTGTCTAGAATATCGTCATCCGACGCTGAGGTGGAAGGATTAGATGGCACATGGGGAACAGCGAGTGCTGTCAAAGAGGTGTTATACAATGACGCCGTTGGGTGAGGAGAGGCCTGATCCAGTGCAGAGTCAAGAGAGGTTGGTTTATTAACTTTTACTGCATGGGCTTTGACGGCAACAACTTTCTTTGTCATGGAGAGGTCTGATGCTTGTGGCGAGATGCGTAGATTGGAATCCTTGCTATAACCATTGCTGGTCTCACCGCCATCGTCTCGACGCAAGTCGGCATTATCCTGCTTTCCTAACCGGCATGTCTTAACCTTGGCAGCGCCGTGATTGCATCCATCCGGACAGCCACCCCATTTTCGTCTGATAGGCGTTACCGACGGCAATGTAGGAGAGGTTTCAGAGTCGGGAAGCCCCTTAGCTGGCTCGCGTTTCTTCTCAAGTTCCCTCTCCACACTTAGCTCAGACCACGTCCGGAGCTTTGTTTGCAGCGCGTACTTCCCGCTATCCGGGTCCTTCTCCATGATGACGAACTCACAATGATTGACGTTTCTCAGATCTTCAAAGTATTCGACGCTGAAATGATACCACTTCATGAGGAAAACGCGGGCCATCAGTCCATGGGTGACCAGAACACAGACGCTGGCGAAATCAGCTTCCCCGAATAGTCGCCACAGGGATTCATTAAAGCCGCTGATCCGATCGTAGGCATCTGCAGCCGATTCGCCGGTGGGAATTCGATAGAAGAAGTGTCCATAGTCTGCCCTCTCCTGCCACATGCGCTCCATCTCGGCAGAGCATGGCTGGAAGTTACCAAAGTCTTGCTCACGCAATCTGGGCTCCTCGTACACCTTGATTGTATGTCTCGGGAAGGGCGAGGGTGATGGGTCGTCGGAAGTCAGTGACTTCAAAATGCCCTCCGTTGTTTCACGGGTTCTACGGTAAGGAGACGTGAAAAAATGTAGGGTATCATCTGGACGTAGAAGGGCACGCAGCCTGTGGCCTGCCTCCAGCGCTTGCTTGTGACCTTCCGGCGTCAGTTTGATACGGTGATCGGGTACCGACTGGTGAATCTCGCGGTTTTTGTTCCCTTCCGACTGGCCATGGCGGATCAGGATTATCATCTAAAGGCAAAAATGTAAGGATTAGATCGAAGCCCCTAGTGTATATCACATCCCCAACAGAGAGGAGGCCTGTTTTCACCCACCCGTGGCTTCCCCATGGTTATCTGCTCACTGTACAAGAGAACGTTTCAACGTTACAAACACTGTACTCGTAATTCTATCCCAGAAGAAGGATATATGAGCATTTGATCAGGTACCTTCCTGCTGAATCGACCAGCTCCAACGCCACCGGACCTCCATAAATAGTCGGGTTCGAGAGGGGTCTCCATGTTGAGTGGGAGGCGGCGTGACTCGTGAGGACCCGGAACGCGCCAATAAGATAAGTAGATACATAAAACTAAAATGGAGAGGAGCTTTTTTTAAGTTAGATAGATTTGATTGCTGCAACTTGTGAATTGCAACGCACAACTGCCTAAGAAATGGGTATTTATCTACAGACTACATATACCCAATGTACATACTATCATACTAGTAATTGTTCTTCTACCGCACCTAAATAATAAATGATATCTACTACTAGTCATCATGGCAGACACCTTGTACGAGCTTCTTGCACCATCTCTGGAGACTACTGGTGCTATATCCGAACTTCACCCTCCCACATTGGATAGCACAACCTCGAAATATCTCACCCGTCTATCCACTCTTTCGTTGGACTCTTTGAAGTCGACGGAGCCACAATCGATAGCGCAGTCATCCCACTTAACTCTACTGTCTTTGCAATCCCTATCCAACCGCTCACATAAAGCGTTCATCACATCATCTGACAACCTTTCAACCCTCCAAACTTCCATCCCCCGATTCGCGCGTCAAGTGCGACAGCTACAGGATGCGATTCCGGCACTGGATGGAGAGACTATACGTTTTACGTCCACTTACAGCAAGGTTGTGGAAAACCCGATCCTAGATCGGCGAAAGAAGGCCATGCAACTTGCCAGGAATGTGGACAGATTATCAGATATTCTGGAGTTGCCAACCCTGCTATCCACCGCTGTCTTCTCATCATCGTTGAGTTCTGGGACCCCTGGGGCCTCTACGGCGAATTGCTCGTCTGCCTTGGATCTCTACGCGCACATCAAGAGGCTTCAGACCCTCTACCCGACCTCCCCGCTTATCCAAGAAATCGTGTTGCAGGCGGAAAGCGCGATGAAAGATATGACCACCAATCTTATAGCCGGCCTTCGAACACAGAACGTTAGACTTGCGGCGGCCATAAGGACCATTGGTTGGCTTCAGCGCGTTGCGCCTGAGCTTGAGATTCCACGCAGAGATGGCGGAGCGGCTTCAAATGAAGGGGCATTCGGCGGCTTATTCTTGGTTTGCCGGTTAGCGAACTTGGTGTCGATGCTTGGGGCGTTGGATCCGCTCAGGGAGCTCGCCGATCAAGAGACTCAGCGGAGAAATCAGAATACAGACAAGGAGCGCCGTTCATCGGCCAGTGCAATTAATGCAATTAAGTGGTCGGAGGGCCATCAGTCAGAGCGGTTCCTCAAGAGATTTATTGAAATTTATCGAGAGCAGAGTTTCGCGATCGTCTCTCTTTACAAAAACATCTTCGCTTCAGAACCGTCTGATTCAACAACAAGCATGCAGTCTCTGGACCTGCGTCAGATGGGCCTACGAACAAAAATGCCACAGGCAAGCAGACATGATCCGCTTCGGGTTTTACCACCGGCCATGGCAACATTTCCCATGCATCTCGTACAGCTCCTAACCGACACTCTACGCACCTATCTCCCAAACGTACAGGACCGGAGTTCACGTGAGAGTCTTCTGACTCAAGTTCTATATTGCGCGGCAAGCTTGGGACGCCTAGGCGGTGACTTCAGTATGATTCTCACTCAATTTGGTGAGAGCAGTGACGACGAGGATAATGAAGGAGAGAGTCCCTACGAATGGGAAGTCGTCATGAAAAAACACCGTGACCTAGCAGGACGCCTGGAACAGCTCACAAGTGGCACTGCCGTGCCAGGGAGTGATGGCGCATCGCGCGCGGCTCCCCCTGTCTGGGGATAAGTTGCAACTCCGACTTGCTGCTATCATAGGTCGATGCCGTCGATGGTTCTAAGGGTCGCTTCAATGCTTGAACAATTAGACGCAGAAGCACCATTTTCTGTGTTATATCGCAAGCTAGCTGGAAGACTCTCGGGCTTTGCTCAAGAAAAGCGCGACTTTTTTTTCGCCGCTTTATGAATCGGCCCCAGCGGAAAGGTGGCTTTAATTATTACCATCATTCTGTCTGTATGCATTTTAGACATATCTATCTAATTTTGACGGTTCTACTTGATATACGGAGTAATGTATTGTAAGTGAATAGCTGGCCCTGCTCCGTACTTAATATGTCTTTAGAAATCAAGTATGTAGGTAAATAGTCATGGCCATGGCTCGTGCTACCATTCACTCAGGTCATCGGAGAAAAGTAACTTGTAATTCTTATTTCGGTGTGCTGCTCGTATGTACTATGATATGATAGGATGTGTCCAAGATGCGATTGGTGATGACGATCTAGGGACTCACCTTGATTTTAGCAGCTTCTTAATACTATTTTCCTGGCTTTAATGGTTGTATATTACTATCGAGATCAGCGCGCTTTTGTATGTACATGTTCGAACATACTGCATTTTATAGTCATAGTCAGTCGTCAGGGTTTTGAACGATCAGTCCAGTCCTCTCCCAGTGCCTTCGATCCGTTCATGGTTCATACTATATACCTAGGTATGTATCCAGCTCCCCAATAGTAGTTCTGACGAATATTAAAATGATTGAGGACAGGAAGCCCGCTGCCCACTTTGATGGCAAATAGCAAGACCTGCTTCTCCCAATCTAGTCCTGCGACTCCTGCCAGACACCGGTCTATTTGAGTGGTTCTGGACGTCGTTAGGTGAGATTGTTCCTCTCCTGCAGTAGCGGTGATGGTGATTTCTCTTGACGTGTATCATAGTCACGACCGTTAACTGTGCTGTACATTATTAGAAGATAGGATACTATAGCAAATATAAAGACGTCACTTAAGCGGAAAGGGTTTTCCAGGCCAAACCACTCTCGATGTGGAAGCTCTCCGGACGGTGAGGCGATCCGACTTCTCTGAAGATTTGACTGGTCACTGCAGGGGATCCCCTTTGTGTGCAAATTATTAGTGTCAGTTTGACCATTGTTGAATTGAGGTCCCAAGTTTCAAGGGTGACAGGCCGCGACATAGTACATACCTATATTGTTACTTTTTATTTTTTTGTGTTACTCTAACTTATGTCACCGATGTGGATAATGTCACCGTACTTGGCTAAGGCGGGTGGTAAATGACGCCGGTCAAGACTTATGCATCATATGATAGGCTGGATAGCCACGTGGCTCTCAAATCATGTTATTATTTACCTATTTAATTATCATTGGTTCCTAACGCTACATTTAGTTACCTACATATGTAATGATGAAATGTATATGTATGAAGAGCACTAATCAGAAAGTGGTAACCAAGTGAGGCCTAGCCCCCCAGACATGGTCGTCTCGTGATGATACATACATGTATCATAACCGCCCAACTCCGCCCCAAGCTAATAAAGGTCTAACTAGTCATCAACAAGCTGCCTTTATTCTTTTTCAACAAGGAAAGGAATATACAACCATTTGCATGTTCTTACTTTGTTCGACTTTTTCTTCTAGCCCTTCCTCTTTGTACCATATCTTATACATATATGTATATCTCTTTATATTTGTACACAGGTTCTCGCTTGCCGCGATAGATTGATTTCTCTGGAGTGCTCATGCATGCTCGTAAGAGGAGAGAACCTCTCTACATCTATTCTAACAGTATACTGTTCTCATGTCAGCCCTTTCACCTTCGATTACCCCGTCCGGGGGTCTCGCAATAGACCCCACGAAGCAAGCAGAATATCCCATCCTTTTAGGAGATAAACTGGCAGGGAAACAGAGCGCACAAGGGTCAAGTTTCATTAATATCATATACAATCATAAGACCAAATCAGCCACCCCACGTCAACAGGCGAAGATCACTCGTTCATCCACTTCTCGAGATATTTATAATCTCACACTTAAAGACAAGGCGGGGAATGCAGAGCAGACAACATTGGCATATTCGTACCGTGGAAGCCTAGATCCTGCGTCGCCAGTCTCGGAGTCTGACACGAGAAGTCTGGTTCTTGTTTTCGATCCTCAGCGGAAAGCGTTTATATTAGAATCTATTAGCACACATCTGAATTTCAACTTGCGGTCTGCTCCCGGGAAGTCCGACAAGCAAGTTAAGCAGTATCCGCAATTAAGTACGTTACTGGAGGATGACCAACCTTCTGGTGATGACCGTCTCCAAGGTAGCGCCAGTGAGGACGAGGGACCGGGGCCGGCAGACAGCAGTAATCCCTATGATTATCGTCACTTCCTCCCCAAGGCGAATGCCGAACGCGATAAACTTGCCCTTTCAACCAGTTCTACCCCTGACCGTGACCTTCCAAATGTCCGAAGCAAAATCAACAACCCGCCCCTACCTGCGAAATCACAGCCCAAGCCAAGACCCTTACCCAAAGCCAGACCGCCAACTGATTCCGCTCGGCAGCGGAAGCGAGTGACTGGGCCCTCTACAAGTGCTAAACCACCACCAGCCGCAAAGCCTGCGCCAAAGCCTGCGCCAAAGCCCGCTCCTCGTGTGGAAGACGTGCCTGCCGAATCATCTCATTCGGAAGGGGAGGAAGATCTGGGTGTGACATCAGACAGACTCGCCCCATCGAACATTATCATCGAGGGTGATTTGATTATTGACATGGGCTCGCCGCCACCCTCGCGTCCAACGTTCAAAGTCAATCCTGCCCATTTCTCATCGAATAATGTATCCGGCAACGAATCTGACGCTCCGGGAGATGACATTGACGACATTGACGACTTACGACTTCCATCACCTGCCGGGCATACCGGAGTGAGTAGTGACGCACGAATTGGCCACGCACCTCCTGAGGAGGAAGAAGATGATGGAGATAATGACTCGCTCGCGGCAGAAATAATGGCGAAAGAGATGGAGGCAGCATTCGAGGAGAGCGAGAGGGAGCAGACGCAATTTCAACCTCAGCAACATAGCTATTCCGTACAAAGTGAAGAGGAGAGTGAAGTAAGCGAGGAGGAGTGAGTGCGTGGGAGGTCGCTTAAGCTTCAGAACCAACCATTGAGTCGTTTGTTGGCTTTCTTTTACAATATTTTCGGCGTTTTGGTAATTTGATTGCTTGTCTGTTTAATCTTGTGGATTACTTTCTTTGTTTTTTTGTATCTTGGCATATTAAAACCGGGTATTGGAGAAAAGTTTTGGGGGAAACCGCCTTTTGCAGCATCAAAAATAGCCCTGTGTATGGAAATATCAGAGATAATGTACTCAATGACAGTTTTGTTCATTCATGTTAGCTTTTAAAATAATATTTATACATACCTATAATCCGTATGATGTATCGTGTAATTTCTTGTACGGAGTTATTTAGTTAGTATAAAACTCTCCGCTCGCTGGTTGCTTTCAAATAAGCACGTGAAGGGCAGAAAGCACAACCAACTTCTCCCCGCTGGTAATCAAATAAAATCCCAACCGTGATATGATGACAACCAGATGAAACACTCTACGATCGGTTTATCGACAAGGCGCCCCCAGCTCGTCGACCAAGCTCGTCGTCTGTGCGGAGGGTCTTTTGCGTGGATCACACCATCCACGTCTCGCGCCGATCATTTCGGACTGGGCTTTGTTTCTCTATACATGCGCTGATGGCGTCGCCATCATCACGTTTGGGCGAAACGCGGCACGTCCCTGCAGCATCGAACCCCATCCTTCTAGAAGCACAATCCCAATGGATCTTTTCAGACGAGGAGCTCTCCCGAACGCCGTCGCTGCTGGACGGAATGGCTTTGGAACCAGAACATATAAGCCGCAGCAAAGGCGTCAACTTCATCGTGCAGGTCGGGATCATGCTGAAGCTACCACAGCTTACCCTTGCAACCGCGAGCGTTTACCTACATCGGTTTTTTATGCGATACAGTATGGTCGACTTGCCTCAGCGTAACGGAATGCACCCCTATCCTGTCGCTGCGACGACGCTCTTCCTCGCCACCAAGGTGGAAGAGAACTGCCGGAAGATGAAGGAACTGGTGGTTGCCTGCTGCCGAGTTGCACAAAAGCAGCCCAACCTCGTGGTCGATGAGCAGTCCAAAGAATTTTGGAAATGGCGGGATATCATTTTGCATAACGAGGACTTGCTTCTAGAGGCGCTCTGCTTTGACCTGCAGCTGGAACAACCATATCGCATCCTATATGACTTCATCTGCTTCTTCAAGAGCAACGAAAATAAACCCCTTCGCAATGCGGCCTGGGCATTTGTCAACGATTCCACTTATACCGTACTGTGTCTTCAGTTTAGCGCTCGCACCATTGCTGCCAGCGCGCTCTACGCTGCCGCTCGACTCTGCAACGTAGCCTTCGAAGATGACGACTTTGGCCGACCGTGGTGGGAGCAGGTTGACGCGGATTTGACAGACATACGCCGGGCGTGTAATCGCATGGCGCAATTCTACGAGAATAATTCGGTCCATAAGCAAAGCCAGCCATATCCGACCATCCCAATACATATTGAAGGGGCTTCCGAATCTACCAGAATACTGGGGCGCGGCAGCGCGATGGGAACCCCCTCTGAAGGGGAGGCCAATGGGCGCAAACGGTCGAGGGACCCGGAAGACGAGGTTGGGAGTTGCTATTCGTCTTCACAATTGGTTGAACAGACTGGGTCTGTAAATGGCACTGCATTTGACGGGCTCCGTCTGGAGCCATCTCCAAAGCGTCAGCGTATCGTTCCGGACAGTAGCGATACAAGCAGATTGGCAGGGCCAGACGGCATCCCGTATCATTCCCTTCCTCCTTTTCAAGGAACTGGTGACAACGTGGCATTGGGCTGGAATCCCTCCGCCTCTAACCCTCCCTCTCAGATTTCTTCAAATGGTTACAGTCATATACATATCGATAAGAATCAATCCCCACAAAATCAACGTCTTCCATTTTCTAATCACCATCGCCAACAACATCCCCTCCCGCCGGTGCCTCCTATCTCGGTGCCTCCTCTACCGCCACCGCCACCACCCCCGCCCCCGCCATATCAACCCAACCGCCGTGACAGCAGCCATGGGAATCCAGAAGCCCCCGATCTTATACAACAACGCATCGATGAAATCGTACAGAAGGGTTTATCGCAGACGCACACGCATACGCACAATGATAAGAGGCGCGGGGACCACTATCGTCCACCGCGGGAACGGGAATGGGATCGTGGGAGACGCCGTTCTTCGGCGACTTCCGGCTCTGGAGCGGGTGCCGGACGGCGACCAAGTCTTGAACAGCGACAACAGCCTAGTATACCTACACAACCTAGTATACCTACGCAAGATCCTGATCCAATCGATCAACGGGAAGGAGATGAAGGGGGGGGGAGCGAAGAAGGAGAATTATAGGTTTCTCGTTGTAAAACTATTCAACTTCATCCATTCCTTCCCCCCCCCCCGGCTCCTCCTTCTCTTCTTTATACGACCAGCGTTGCCCTTCATCGTTTTCTAATTTCGCCTGTATATCACGGGCCTTCTTTCTGGCTAGTAATTGTTATGATCTGTCTGCTTGGAAGGATCTAAAAGGACGGGGAGGCGGCGCTTGGAGTCTTATATATTCCTTATCATACTGGTATTATTGTCATTTTTCCTGCTCTTTATAAGAGCCACGCATGGGCTTAAACAAAGATCGAATGGGATAAATTCATCACGGGAAAGCAGAAAAGGGACAATATTAGGGGACAAGAGCAAAATACGGGGGGAGAACGGTCAAAAGAACGGCCAAAACAGAAAACCCTTGACATCAATGGATTGCTTGCTTGCTAACTCGCTCGACCAGTGGACCTGGTTGGTTTGATCATTGATTGATCTGATGGCCAGGCAGATCGATTGGTTCTCTTCCAATTCTATCTACACTACTATTTTTCCTTCCTTACTACAATCTTTGTATTCCGAGCATCCAAAATCCTTGTTTCCTAATGCTGACCGAACTGCCTATTATCTATTAATGTACATACACACAAACATACATACATACATACATGGTGATGGTACACCGACCTGGTACGAAAGCACTCTGTTTCCTACACCAGTGACTATACATATACATACATACACCGTTTCAAGTTTGCTACTCTAGCTATATATGAGCTACTTCCATTCAAAGGCAGGCTTCTCGATTAGAAAAATAGAGGAATTGAAGATTTAAGTGTTTGACTGACTGGCTGACTGGCTGACTGGCTGACTGACTGACTGACTGATCGATTGCAGGATAATTTACTTACCTATACATGCTGCCAGTCCTTGCCTTTCTTCCAGGCAAGTGTAGTATTATCTACATAGGTAGGTTCTACCTAGTAGCTAAAATCAATCACGCAATGAGGGAATAACTTATATTCCTTTCAATCAATACATGTCATACTACATGATTCGCCTGCCTAGAGTTATTATTATTATTATTATACATTAGTAGCCTTATAGGTATGTACGTTGGACTTGCTAACTCTACCATCCCCTTCAGATCAGCATTCTTTGTGAAACCCTTTTTATATAGTAGTAGGTGCTTGTTATTTCCTAATTCAGTCGTGGATGGCATGGCTTTTTAATACATATGATGTTGAATCGTTCACCTACATAGTTATCAGATGTGGAGGTTGGTCATCGACATCAATCAATCTGCGAGACGGGACGGGATTCTTATTACAAATGAAGTTTAAAACAAGGATCAACTCAACTCATTCTCGTTGCCTGTAGTATTCAATTTTTAATATAAATACTACTATGTCTATCGTTAGCTTTGTATTATATCATTTGAAGGACTTTTGAGGCAACAACACATGATGTCGGAATCATCGATCGTAGGAGCTCTACTTGTTGCTGTTGGCTCTGAACCATTTATTGCTACTATTATGATACATAACTAGTCTGTCTAAGGCACGGTCTCTGCAGAAGTCTCTACGGCTTATTATTATTACATATGCACTTTGACAAAGAAAGGGAAAGCCGCGGTGTCATAGTGACTACTGAGACCGACGGCCTCTCGAGATTTCGCCTAACGCTCTCATATAATCGCCAGCAGAAATCAATGGTCTGTATTTAGACAATTATCTCGAGATGAATTATGCCACTACGCCCTTCTAGAGTCTTTTGAACGGTGGTACCTAGTTTAGGACGAAAGTGCGTACCCTGAGAAATCGAGAAACAACACAGTTACATACTAGTTAGGTCTGGATGTTCATTCAGAAACCCAGGCAGGTTCTTCCTGAAGCGGTCGCACGCCTCACCAGTGGCATGTTCGAGTTTTTATATTTATTACTCATTCTGGGGACAGCCTGAAAGACATTTTCTCTATACAAGACATTCACTGCTTCGTTGTGGACCTGGTGGCAGGTTTGTAGAATTTCCCTGTGGACTCTATGGAGAGGAAAAGTCTTGACTTTTGTACAGTCCGGATCCCCATATCGCCGTAACTTCTGTACCTGTTCAAGAACATTCCGGTAAGTTCAATGTTATTCCTAATCCCGTGGTACCGGTATATATACCACAAGGCCTGCCGAGAAGGAGAGCTTGCTTCGACAGGAGAAGCTCGCAGCCTGGTTGGGCATGATGAAGATTTTGAGACTGGTTTGCGGGTGATGATATGGATGAGAAAAGGGCCCGGTTATAGCCGAGTCATGGCCGACGGAGTCCATGAACTCGAATGATTGATTCTCTTCGAGAATGAATCGATCATGTTCTGGCTTTGTCTGCAGTGAAAGCTTGACGGTTTAGGGATTCCCTTAGAAAGAAACCTCCGCTACTGTTGGAACATGTCTGTTTGTCCCACTATTGAATGGAGGGATCGAAACAAGAATGAGATAAAAGAATAGCAGAGAAAGAATAAGACCAACAAACGGTTCTCGGTGCGCAAACTTGGTATTCTTTCATAATCTTTCTTGGCTATCTTTATCGAGACGGCAACTTATTATTCCTTCCTTTCGTCGGGGACAAAGAAAGAAAGGCCAGTACTTTCTCGGACCGATGACAACTGACGAAGGGTGCATCGTCCTGAAAAGAGCACGGGAAGAGCCGATGAACAATGGAGACTGTGATAGCTGGATAGAAATGGACAAAGGATTGATCTGCATATTCATATCGGGTTCTTAGATCATTCGATCCACGGAGTCATCAAGTCCATCATATTCGTCCGTTCCCAATCTAGCATGCTCTCGACGATTTACTTAAAATTGGTCCGTTCCTAATTTATTCCGCATCATCCAGCCATCCCTACTGCAGCCAGCGTAGAGGCCCCAGGCTGATTCCAGTGTAGGTAACTCTGTATCGGCAGACAACTCGTCGTTCGATCGTATTGCAGCCAACTGATATATTCCAGCATCGGGCTCTTGGATCAAGACCATCATACTGTCCGTTCCCGATTTCTTATGCATCCTCGAGCCATCTTTCCTCTCCAGCCGGTGTTGAGACTCAAGTCTATGTCGACAGACAACGCGTGATCGTTCGTGGGTGTCTTCGTACTTACTATGTATACTACCTACTGCCATACACCCCAGGGCCCATAGGTACTTCGTAGGCTTTCAAATCCATCGCCTTAGTGCTGCGTGAGCACATTCGAGTCTATAAGGAGGCGGCTAGTAATTGGATAAGAACAAGAGAGATTAGAACTTTACCTCGAGGTATACTAGTACCCACGCTGGATTGGGATTGACCTAGCTGGCAAATAATCTGTTGATTCCATGACTTGATACCGATGTGACTGAAGTTTGAACGCCGCTATAATTCAGATTCAATACGGAAGAAACCGAATCTTAAATATCGTACTCGAACGGGAAAAAATTTTGTAGAAGACCCTAGTTACATACTCTAAGCGGCAAGCCGGAAGAACCACGACTCCAGAGTTGCATGTACATGTAGTCATTAGTTCAGACAGCGATATTCCTAGATATGGCCCCTTAGCATTTTAAAAGCCCAGATACTTGAAGATTTGCTATTCCTCTTGACCCCGAGCATGCGAATTTAATCGATCTTGTGCTGTCGACTCGGCTCGGGTGAAAAGTGGGCGAGAAACGGGCCGAGCCGAGACCAGAAAGGCAAGCCAAAGATAAGATATCGACTTATAATTTAACATCGATGGTCAAGAGAAATGACGAATCTTTCAAATGTTAGGTATCCGGGCCTCTGAAATATTATGGAGCCATAGCTATTTTCCGCCTGGGGAGTGAGAATTAGTCAATTGCGCGGTAAAATACCATAATTGAATGATATTTGGACTGTTCCATATAGAAGATAGGTAGGCATCCCTGGAGTAAAAGTGCTTGCAGGACGAGCAACTTAAGGAAGGGACTCTGTCTAAGAGAATAAGTACTCCATATAATGAAATATTGTCCGTTATCAATGTTATCAATTATAATTCCACAAATGGATTAAAAATGGACTGGTTTATTGATTGGAATTCTTGCTGAATCTGCCCTTAACTACTGAAATGTGTCACCGCCAGTGTACATTTCAAAAATTTGAAGATTTGGAAATATTCTAATATTGTTGCTCTACCAATCTGCACGAGGCCTCTATTTTCCCCATTGCCTAAATTAGTGCAGACGCATTCTTAATGACAGTGTCACTGTCACGGTTTATGTACAAAATTGTTCCTGTTTTGAGTTAAATGCTCACATCCCATCCATACCTCCTAGGAATATCCAACAGCCAGACAATTTCTGAGGTTAACATAAGGGCTAGTATTCTATAATTATTCTCTAAAGCTCTTCTGCGAAAGACGGGTGCACTCCCGCCACGTTTGAGCACACAAAATAGGTCGTGATGTTCCTCTCACCACAGGACGAGAAACAATGCTGAATCGGCAGGGTATAAACAGGACAACATGTCAGAGCCGGTTCAGCATTATCTGAGACGCCAGTTGGTGGGCCTGGATGTGGGGGCGCGCCACAAGGAAGATTTGGGCAGCCGGTGAACGTGATGTTATGATGATCTGCAATTGTGACATTCTTGCCACACAGCCCATTTCCGAAGTAGCTTGTTGGACCAAGATTCGTGCCTTCTGTGCAGACAGAGTCCCCGACGAACCAGACCCACCAATCTGGACCGAATTTGTAGGATCCGCAGCCACTTATGGTGCCAATGTAGATATTCCCGAGGGCAGAAACGGTAGTGGTGCCCACAGCTAGAGCGGCGAGAAGAGTTGCTCCGAAATGCATTTTATTTTTATTTTTTCAAGGATGAGGAGATTTGCTTGATATCGATGTTAGAGCTGGATGGTGGTTAGCTATTGTTGTAAGAGCTATTATTTGCGAACAAGGGACATACAAGATAAACTGTTAGCTGACTGTTCTTCAGATGCAGCTCTTCTCTTTCTAATTATTTCGAGGTTTTCGACAAGTCATAACAGGAATCCGCCCTGCCTTTATAGTAAGCAAATTCCCCGTCCATTCTCCAGGTGATTATAGTTAACGTATGCGAAATATGAGGTGGTTGGTTCACCGAGAACGAGACGATCGGTTTTATTAGTTCTTAATAAGATTGTAGCATTCATCTGTAATTACTACTCTCAACGTTAGCGCGCTCGAATTGAGTCTTGACTACGTAGGTACTATGATATGTATGATAGGTGCTATGTATCTGCCTACCTCTTCAGCTCTGCCATCCATGATCATTATATTGCTATTGCAAGGACAAGGATGTAGGTGTTATGAAACTTTGATGATACGAATCTTACAAGACTAGGTACCTAGGTATATTATACACGGGAAGTAATTCGCCGCCCAACATGGTGCCTATCATCATAGGTATGTATGGTCCCTAGCTGCTGACCCCCTACATTATGTACTATGTACCCCGCAGCTGAAGTTTTATAACCTACATAGTACATGTAAGCTTCGCCCTACAATAACGTCTACATAATAGACTCATAGAGTACAGAGTCATAGTCTGTACAACTACAGACCCTGATCATTATCACCAAGCGTCTTGCAATTGTATTAATCATATATATATATATACATAGCGAACTAATAATATTGAAGTGATCTTCTCCCAGCTCATTCAACTTCTGTTTGACAGTGTTTCCCAAAGATTAATCTTCCTCCAACGTTGTCATCCTAGCAATTTGTCCCTTGCTAGACTATGATAGTAGCTTCGTACATGCATATGCATGATGCTGAGCACCACTGACACCGTTCTGGCTCCTGTCTGCCAATCCTTTGCAAGTAAGTGTCTTCAGCTGATTGTTTCCAGATCTTTCAGTTCCTCGTTCTTTCTTCGGTTTTAACTTTTTGCCCTCTATCCAACATATCTAGACCTTCTTTGGTCCGCCATTGGCTTTCCGTCTCTTGCTAAGCGACTTCTTGCAGTCTGAAGGCAAGACATCAGGTGTTGTCCCTTCCTCCGGACCTCCGTCCAATCTCTGGCTGTGCATGCCTGCCTATCTCCTTCCCTGAACGTGACGAGCTAAGAAAACTCCACCTCTTTTCTCCTACATACCTTGATTCGCGGCCCGCCAATGTATGATTAGGTCTCTACATAGCGGTGAAGCGGGTATGATACCGTCTACTGTACGAAGGAGAGTGGTCTCACTCCAGCTGCACCAGCCTTTGCTCTCCCCAAACCTCGTGTTGCTTGCGATTCTTTCGACTTCCAATCCCCTTTTGCTTCAAACAGCCTCATTATTTAATAGTATCCACCCATTTTACTGGTACAGGCTTAATCCCTGGAAGATTTGGGTGTCCAAATATCTCCATTTCTTAAGTGAATCGAGGTCGCTCGTTCTAGGTGTTGATTTCTCTAATTCCTCTTCTTTATCCCCAAGTGTCCCTGTCCCGTCTCGTTCCACTCTTGAACGGTCGATCGGTTCACTTGACGGTAGGGGAGGATGGGCATAGGTTTCAGGAGTCAATTCGGGTGCTGGAGTCATCTGGACTGTAAGGTACCGATTGATTTAACATCTTGCTTCCGGCATTCAGTTGTTTCAAATTCTTTATCGTCAGATCGATCGAATCCAGAAGCTCATTGGGTTCTGGTAATTCTAAATGCGTTCTAAATTCTCACTAATTCAGAATTCTCCGCAGAATCAGTCAATTCTATACCCTCAACAGCGTCTGGTAAGTACTCGATTACCTCTGAACTGGCGTGCCCAAATCGTACGTGAAAGATATCCACGGTTCTTTCCAAAACTAGTTTCTGGACCGCCTCAACCGAACAATCTGTGCTGCCCTGTTGCGACTTCTTTGAACGTTTCGAGGATGGCAGTTTGTTGTATTCAACGACGTACAAATCATGCCTGTCAAGGACTTCACGCTATGCCTCCAGCATTTGTTAGGCAGTGATATTCTGATCCCATAACCTCGTTTCCACAATTGCTTCATCCAAATTAGGCTGGTATGAAATGTCGGAATATACTATCCACTTGAAGAGCGTAGCGACAGACGTGTGGTTTGCCAGCATCAGACCCCTCATGGGATAAAGGATGCTATGTAGGCGACGCTCGCGGATTCGTAATAAGGACCCGTCGGATAATATTCAGGATGCTGATATACATGTAGCAGCTGGACTTGCTCGGGGTAATGAAGACCATCCTGTTCTTCGGTTGCAGTCGACACATGACATCTAGCACAGTGGTTTTCCGAACAGAAAAGGGTGTATGAGATTATTAGGAAGTGTGACCGCGGAGTTGGAAGCGGTAATTCCATATACAATCTCCTTAATAATCATACAGGATAGTAGGTATGCTTTAATTGAGCTCCAGTTTGTCAATCTTATTAATTGCCAGTCTGTAGAAAAATTGTGTACTACTGCAGTGCCTGCTTCAAACTTTCTTGGTAATAACAAGGCCCGTAAGGGCATAGCTGTGAGCATGCTTGCGTATTTCGCGCTCCGCTTACTCGAAAGTGCCATACCCCTGGGGGTATATAAGATCCATTGTAAGGTGTAAGGAGTGAGACGTGAGATAAAATGGTATAACAATGGTTGCAAGCAATAAGAATAAGTAACAGTAGGCCTAGGGAAGAATTCTAGGTATGATACCAACAATTAAGGGGGATTACAAATATATTTTTGGGGGGAAGATGTACAGGTACCATCAGCCTTGCATAATCATAGTTTACATTACTCTATCTAGTTCTTAAAATTTCATATCCGCTCAACAACTCAGAGTCATTCATCATCGTTCCTCTCCATCCAGCGCCTCATTCCCATTTATCGTGCTGTTTCCTTTCCTTCTCCCTGCATTATTGTGAGGAGCTGATTGTTGTAAGGAGCTGTTGATTGCTGTTGAGTCTTCATTCAAGATGTCTTCGCCTTCGCCAGCTGGATCAAGAAGATGACGATCNNAGTCGTTCCTCGGATGACGATGAAGGTGCTCAAATTGCCGTAGATCGCGGCAGAGAGTGATAGGCAGGTTGCAACCTGTAACATTTGCAGGGTTAGTATTTAAACCATTGTTTTCTTCAGCAATAATGTACTAATCCTTTTGACATTACTTCAGGCAAACCAGCGACGGCGGCGCCAACAAAGAGGGGGTCTCGGCGCATCTGCTGTCAGCGAACGCTCTGCAGA
>NPHW01002577.1:5640-18696 GCA_002240705.1 Elaphomyces granulatus
ATGTATGTATGTATGATGTATGTATGTATGATGTATGTATGTATGTAGGTATGTATATACACATGCCAATTACCTAAGCGGCGAGAAAGTCCAAAGCCGAAAGATAAATCAATGAACGAGAGTAATCGCAGAAAATAATACAAAATTGTTGAAGGAATATTAATGAATTTTGAATCCAAAGTACACGTTTAGTTAATAATAATGAGGGCAGGTCCAAAGGCCGTTGCATCGGCAACAGCTTGGGCGTTTTTGAAAGGCCCAGCACTCTTAACCAGAGCGGCGATAGTCAGTCCGTTCATCTCGTTGGCATCATAAGGGAAATTGGCCTCGATGGTAACAGTGGAGCCGTCAGTGGATTTAACTTTGATGTCCTCCACAATGGGAACGTTTTGCTGATTGATGTACGCCAGCTTGAATTTATCGTACCCATAGCTAGGCTTCTCGAAGCTGAATCGGATGGGCTCAGTCTTGGCCTCAACGTTCGTGAGTAGCTTCAGGGGCCCACCAAAGGTTGTGAGGTTGATGGCCTTAAGGTTGGGGCAGGACCCAGGCACGATGACGGTCTGGAGGAGAGCGTTGAAGGCAAATTCACGGGTGCTCGTGGTGAGGAATGGCAACTCGCTGGGTACTTTGCCCTGAATGAGGCGGTACCAGCCCTCTTGCTCGCCTTCTTGGCCCACGACTGACGCCACACCGGTGGTGAGAGGGGCATCACCTTTTGCCGCAAAGATTTCAATCACTTCCTGAAGGGTACCCAAGACAAGAGAAGTGAAAGTGCCAGCAAGACGGATGGCAGACTGGAAGTCCGAGACCGGGAATGTGTATTTGCAGGGCTGGATTTGGTCCGTATTAAAGTGCTTCAGTGCGTTGTTGGCATTCACAGCATGGAGTTCCTCTTGCTATTGGAAGAAGACCGGTTAGCATCCCATTGATCACACTACATTTTTATTCCCCTTTATCTTTTTGGATAGGAAACGAAGCAGGATGACTTACAGCCAGGACTGCAGTTAAAGATTTGATCACAAAGTCGCGATTTTTCTTGTTCTTGAATTCATAGCCCATGACATTATTGGTGACATTGTTCAGGAGATCGTTAAAATATGCGACTTCGAAAAGTTCATTTAAAGCAATAAGACGCAAATTTATGAGGCCGTCCGCACTGATATTATTTGGAGGATTGCCATTAGGCAGGGTTCCAAGGGCTTTTTGTTCGATTCCTTTCAACTGATCCGCGCTCGGATTTGGAAATCCATCATTCGGGAAACTACTCCTGGCTACTGGAGAGGCAGTGACAAGAGTTGAAGTAAGCCCCAGAAGGACGGCAGCGACGTTGAAAATCGAACGCATGGTGGTGATGGTCTGCAGAATTTCGAAAAAGGCAATGAGGTACTAGTTATAGAGAATAGGAGGTGTGAAAGGCGAACCGGAAATATCAATATGATAGAGGAACGACTGATTATTTAAATAAACGATTGAAGTCTGGTTGGTCGAGAATGATAAACTACCATGCATGATGGAGCTGCTGTTGGGAGCTTTATACCTTCACAAAGACATGACTGCGAGTTACCAAATCCGGTACCTTAGGTCTTAGGTCGGCCTGCACCAGGGCTGTGCTCCTTATTTTCAGTAAGAGATATTTCAAGTAATAATAATAAAGAAAAGAACGACGTTCATGCAAAACGGGCTCCACTATTGTTTCCCAAAAACAAGCCACCTTCTACATCTACCAGTCAAATTCGAACAGTTGAAGAAACGCTATGATCGTTGTAGGGCTGGCTTTAATTGATGACGGGAGAATAATCGGGTCCAACTGTTGATCGCCACATTAGGAAGTACTATGATATTGACCCCAAAACAATATGTAATCCAATTATACAATGGCTTGCTAACTTACTAATTAATTATGGCCAACGAATCTGGCCTTCTAAGGCTGATACCAGATCAAGGGGTCCATTAGTTAGATTTCTAACGGTAGAATACCTATCCACTAATCGACTATCCTTACTCGGCAGGACTTAAAACGCCGCTAAACTCTTACCGAAAAAATCGTGCTTTGAAATCCCCAGAAAGGGAAAACTCTAAAAATAGTACCGACTCCTAGTAACCAGTAGCATCCCCTGGCTACTTGAAGTAGCTAGTGCAACAAGCCTCTACCGTTGATGTTGCCGTATAAGGTAAAGATCCCAGCCGTTGACTTGCCATATAGGGAATCACTCATCACCACACAGCCTAATCGGTTCTCGCATGCTAACCATGTTCAGCGTTAATTACTAGTCTTTTATCAGCAAAAATGACACCGGTGTATTATTCTAGTACCAACTTGTTCATTGCTCTAATTACATGCAAACTGTGGGGGTAAAATGCCGTAGCTCCCCGAAATATTTTTCTTCATTATTCTTAGAAGCACATTTGTCAGACAATCATGGAGACCCACGTAAGTTGTGAAACAAGACAGTTTGTTTATTCAATGAGTTTCTGGCAAATCTTGCAGTTTCTTTGTCTAGTGTCTGGCATTTTTTGTGTCCTTTTCGGATTCCGAACAGCGTTGGATGCTGCGATTCTCTCCTATCATCAGGGTGAGCAGCAAATCTTCCAGTTCCAAAGCATACAAACGAGCTAAACCTAGCGTCCCCATTTCAGTGGAGTTTCCTTACTGCTACTAGCGACAAGCGCTTCGTTTAGGTACCATTTTGAAGGAATCTGACTAAGACCTAATTGAGTTTACAACCTATCATACCACTAGTGGCGGCGCTAGTACTACCACGTACGTAAGTATCCCTTAAACAAGTTCTCTAATCATCAAACCGGAATCATTGGATTCGTGCTGAGAGCAGCAATGAAAATGCAAAGTAGACAGCTATCATAGGTAGGTGGCGATTTTTGTTTTAACCAGCTCTGATCATCACTATGTAGTATTATTACCTAGGTGCCCCTTAATATAACGGAACAAACGGAACAAAAGTAACTAAAGTAACTAGTCTAGAACTAATCGTGGGTCCGGGGTCCATACTACTGCACCTCCACTTCACTTACCATGGTTCCCATGCAGTGGGGGACCCACCATTATGGTCTATGGTCCAAAGCTTGTCGATTTTGAGCAGGGGACCGACCGCAAGGAAAGGCCTTGTCACATATGCGGCTTGATAATATGGAGGGTGACATTTGTAAAAACAAATCAAAGAATATGTATGATATTTATAGTGCAAACTTTAAAAAAAATTGCATGGGGTAGATCATATCATCATACACCTTCAAGAAACTACAGAGTTTCAATAATAACTTCTCTTCGTCAGAAAATTTTCAATTATCCCGGGCCCAATTTACCGTCCGTGCGTTTAATTCCTAACTAGTCACAGTCCAAATTCAGCGCACGCTGTCATGCAATAACAGTGAGTATGTAGATGATAATTCGATTGCAAGTTGCAACAAATAGACATGCATAATAACTACCTACCTGCCTAATATGTAAAAGATATCTTTCATCATCTAGATCCGTGACGATAGAGCGGCCGCCGGCTGCACCGGAGCCTGAGAGATAAAGTGGCCGAAATAGGCCGAAATGTCGGCTCGTCTTTTATATGATTCGCTCCATCCTGAAGTCTTTTAGCCAATGGATTTTTTGACGATTATCTTGTCGTTGACTCGTTGCTGATGCGGTAATTTCCACATCGCGGATGTTGCTACAGATCATTCAGCCTTTTTATTTACGCAATTCGAATCTTATATCATCCTTGGTGGACACGAGCGCGTAAACTGGGAGAGATTCGAACCGTGATTGGTTAATAAAATCTAGTAGTTGCGGTGAGGATAAACTCACTGCACCGAAGGATCTTGAACTTGAAGTTTGAACGACCGGTTGTTGCGGTAAGAGCGTGATATCTCCCTATTAGTGCATACTCCTATTTCGAAGTATCATAGCTACATAATGATAATATTATCTAGTTAGAATATGTAAGTTATACTACTAGACTCTGTGCATAATTGATCCATTATGTAAGACTCAATTGCTGCAGGCAGCATCCTCAACCTGTGATAAAGGATAAAGACAGGCTTAATATTAATATCATAGGACCTACATATGATGGTATACCGATCCCTTTTTAATTCGATAACCGAGGCTTCGTTGAATCGTTCAAACTTCTAGAACAGCGTGATTAGGTTTAATAAAGGAATGTGGTATCGAAAGATATAGATAACTATGATAGGTAACTACAGCTACTAGTAGCCACATGTATAGCGAGTTTTAGCGCGTTTTGGACGCCTCTCAGCTCTAAAATCTCCGACTCTTCTACATACAGTATGATAGAGCTTTTCATACACTAACATATCGCCCGAGACCATACAAAACAAAAGTCTAAATTTTGTATGGGGTAAGGATAGAATAGGTACCTGAATAACTACCTAGGTACTTTAATAAGTGGTATACCACTTCAACAAACAAATGGTGCAGTTCTATCTACATAGTCTCAGGAAGCCGTCCTCACATTTGATGTTATAGGTGTAAGTCAAATGTGACTCTGGTCTCCTACTATGTGAGGATCGTGCACTCACTCTCCTCTGTACCTGTCTACGTATGTCTACTGTTCGTTAATGTAATAAGCTCACCTTACAATCTAGGGCACCGTTACTATTCTTGTACTCAACCATAGCAATTGGTAGCGCTCTGAGCTCTCATAGATAGATTGAGAACTTCACGTAAGACATTAGTAGGTACATAGGTAGTATGCAAAGCATGCAGTCTACTATGTATGTATTTACGTACATACTGGTACTGCAATTATAATATGTACGGCAACGATCGATTGTCTTTATTATTTATCAATATCAATATATGCACCTCCTTTTCAGGGTATGTATGTATACAGAGGTATGCGACTCTTCATAGTTATGGCCGGCCTCCTTTATCAACTTGGATGAAGTGTGAAACAATAATAAATGCATCCGTACGGCGGCGTACATATGACTCAGCTGCAAGAAAAAAACATTATTATATTATCATCCAATGGATATGTACATACATAGCAGGGATAGTAGTTAATATTCAGGCGGCGCTGACTGCCCAAGCAAATGCTTCCATCGCGTGGAAATTGGCATTGTTATTTTTATATATATAAAATTCGGCTCTTTAAGCTTATTCATACTTCAACAGTGAGTTATGGACAAAAATAGCGGCTCACTACTCTACTAGAATAATTACATTACTATATAACTTACATATGTACAACGTAAGATGGCTGTCAATAGACTCAATAAAATAGTATAGCGAATTTGATGTAGTTGCATTATTATTAACGGATGTTATATTTAGCAGTTATTATTATTATTATTATTATAATTGCTATGATCAGCAATTGTATGTTGTGAAATCAAAAATGATATACTCACTATCATACTGTACCATGATTACCTTTCATCTTATTATTGGTAGTTGACATACATTTAATTAATTAGGTAAGAAAATCAACAACATAGAATCAAAAATAGAGCAATCAATCGGTATGTCAGAACTCCTGATTATGTAACTTGTTCTACTTCATTTATTGGCATTCATACGGGACCTCATGTATATATAACTAAAATACGTTTATGTTGTCGACATATTAATTGTGTATCGGTCTCATCAATACACGAGAGGCGCGAAGACAGCGTCACGAGTCTCGTTACGCAAACGAAAGTCTATCGACAGGGGGACTTGACGGTTGTATACATAGATATCATCCGATTGTTCTGCAGAAGAATCGTGTGGTAGAACCGCTGGTGGGCAGGAGCCTAAAGAGTATACTGTACATCCTGATGAATCCTTGGACAACATAACTATAGGGTGGCGCCGTGGCGGCAAGTTGTTTTTGCGGGATATAGATGAGAATCCTGCCACACTGATGTCAAAGTAGAAAAGGTTTTGAGTCAAAGATGAGTTAAAACGTGCATTTCTACGTACGGTCTGTATATTATTAGATAGATATAAATATACTAACTCTTTGCGACTTGTTTCAGTATGACCAATGGATAGCTTAACCATGCTGAAGTATGAAATTTCCATCCATACAAACTTGGCTTTTTTTTTTGGAAAATGCAACAAAATAATTAGTAGACAGAGCATACATCCATTGATAGAATATTTGGAAATGCCATATTTGAAACACAAGCAAATCGAGCAGCCGCTACACCGGCCCAACGGCTACAGCAAAGGAAACGAGCAATAAATATTTTAAAACGAGAAGCACTCAGCAATTCAGAAAGGACGGTTTGATGGATAGAGTTTCATCTAGCTACAAAAAAGCCATAAAAGCCATTACAGCCGCTAGAAGACCGGTAACAGGGATGGTTGCTGGAGAAGCGGCTCCGGTAAAGTGTGCCACACTGGGGGTAGCTGGAGAAGGCCGTCCAGGGGCAGGAGGAGAGGTAGCTTGAGATGGAGCTGGAACCGGAGGAGCACCTGGTGTGGACTCGGCGGCTGGAGCAGCCTGGGATGGAGCAGGAGCAGCGCCCGGATGCACAGGAGGTGCGGCAGGCTGTGAAAGAGGCAGCGGAACAGCAGATTGGGACTCAGCAGGGACAGGAGCACCTTTCGGAGGAGCTGAGGCTGGAGCAGCCTGGGGTGGAGGCGGAATAGCAGGTTGGGACTCAACGGGAACAGGGGCGCCTTTCGGGGGAGCTGAGGCTGGAGCAGCCTGGTATGGAGGTGGTGGTGCAGCAGACTGGAACTCAGTAGGGGCTCCTATCGGAGGAGCTGGAACTGCGGCAGACTGTGAGGGAGGCGGCGGAACAGCAGACTGGGACTCGGCAGGAACAGGTGCGACCTTTGAAGGAGCTGAGGTCGGAACAGCCTGGTAGGGAGGAGGCGGAACAGCAGATTGGGACTCAGGAACAGGGGCGCCTTTTGGAGGAGCCGAGGCTGGAGGAGCCTGGTATGGAAGCGGCGGAACTGCAGATTGTGACCCAGCAGGAATAGGAGCACCTGTTGGGGGAGCTGAGGCTGGAACAGGCCGGGATGGAGGAGGCGGAACAATAGATTGAGACTCAGTAGGAACAGGGGCTCCTTTTGGTGGAGCCGAGACTGGAGCAGGCTGGTATGGATGAGGCGGCGCAGCAGACTGTGAGGGAGGCGGCGGAACGGCAGATTGGGACTCAGCAGGAACAGGGGCACCCTTCGGAGGAGCTGAGGGTGGAGCGGACTGATATGGAGGCGGAATAGCAGATTCGGACTCGACAGGAACAGGGACACCCTTTGGAGGGATTGAGGGAGGAGCAGACTGGTACGGAGGAGGCGGAACAGCGGATTCGGACTCCACAGGAACAGGGGCACCCTTTGGAGGAGCCGAGGCTGGAGCAGACTGGTATGGAGGAGGCGGAGCAGCAGATTGAGACTCGACAGCACCCTTTGGAGGAGCGGAGGCTGGAGCGGACTGATATGGAGGCGGAATAGCAGATTCGGACTCCGCAGGAACAGGGGCACCCTTTGGAGGAGCTGAGGGAGGAGCAGACTGGTATGGAGGTGGAGCAGCAGATTGGGACTCAACAGGAACAGGAGCTCCCTTTGGAGGAGCTGAGGCAGAAGCAGACTGGTATGGAGGCGGAACAGCAGATTGGGACTCGACAGGAACAGGGACACCCTTCGGAAGAGCTGACGTTGGAGCAGACTGGTATGGGGGAGGCGGAGCAGCAGATTGGGACTCGACAGGAACAGGGGTACCCTTCGGAGGAGCTGACGCTGGAGCAGACTGGTATGGGGGAGGCGGAGCAACAGATTCGGACTCGACAGGAACAGGGGCACCCTTGGGAGGAGCTGACGCTGGAGCAGACTGGTATGGAGGCAGCGGAACAGCAGATTCGGACTCAACAGGGGCACCCTTTGGAGGAGCTGAGGCATATGGGAGAGGCGGAGCAGCAGATTGGGACTCCACAGGAACAGGTGCACCCTTTGGAGGAGCTGAGGCTGGAGCAGACTGGTATGGGGGAGGCGGAGCAGCAGATTGGGACTCGACGGGAGCAGGTGCACCCTTCGGGGGAGCCGACGTTGGAGCAGACTGGTACGGAGGAGGCGGAGCAGCAGATTGGGACTCGACAGGGGCAGGTACACCCTTTGGAGGAACAGAGGCTAGAGGTGGAGGTGGCGGAACAGCAGATTCGGACTCGACAGGGGCACTCTTTGGAGGAGCTGAGGCAGGGGACTGGTATGGGGGAGGCGGAACAGTAGATTGCGACTCCACAGGAACGGGTGCACCCTTCGGAGGAGCTGACGCTGGAGCAGACTGGTATGGGGGAGGCGGAGCAGCAGATTGGGACTCGATAGGAGCAGGTACACCCTTTGTGGGAGCAGGAGCAGACTGGTATGGAGGCGGCGGAACAGCAGATTCGGACTCAATAGGGGCACCCTTTGGAGGAGCTGAGGCATATGGGGGAGGCGGAACAGCAGATTGGGACTCCACAGGAACAGGTGCACCCTTTGGAGGAGCCGAGGCTGGAGCGGACTGGTAGGGAGGCGGAACAGCAGATTGGGACTCCACAGGAACAGGTACACCCTTCGGAGGAGACTGGTATGGGGGAGGCGGAACAGCAAATTCGGACTCGACAGGAACAGGGGCACCCTTGGGAGGGGCTGAGGCTGGAGCAGACGGGTATGGAGGAGGCGGAACAACAGATTGGGACTCAGCAGGAACAGGGGGACTCTTCGGAGGAGCTGAGGCTGGAGCAGACTGGTATGGGGGAGGCGGAACAGCAGATTCAGACTCCACAGGAACAGGGGCACTCTTTGGAGGAGCTGAGGCTGGAGCAGACTGGTATGGGGGAGGCGAAACAGCAGATTCAGACTCCACAGGAACAGGGGCACTCTTTGGAGGAGCTGACGCTGAAGCAGACTGGTATGGAGGCGGTGGGACAGCAGATTGGGACTCCACAGGAACAGGTTGCGAGGGAGGCAGGGGAACAACAGTTTGGGACTTAGCAGGAACAGGGGCACTTTTTGTAGGAGCTGAGGCTGGGACAGACTGGTATGGAAGAGGCGGAACAGCAGGCAGGGACTCAGTAGGAACAGGGGCACCCTTTGGAGGAGTTGAAGTTGGAGCAGCCTGGTATGGAGGAGGTGGAACGGCAGATTGTGACTCAGTAGGAACAGGGGTGCCTTTCGGAGGAGCTGAGGCTGGAGCGGACTGGGACTCAGCAGTGGTAGTAGTTCCTTTCGGAGGAGGTGGAATTGGGACAGAGTGTGAGGGAGCTGGAAGTGCAGCAGTTTGAGACCCAACAGGAGACGAAACACCCTTTGGAGGAGCTGGGACTGTAGATGCCTGGGGCGGAACTGGAGGCGTAGTAGATTGCGTCTCGCCAGAAGCAGGAGGAACCTTGGGCGGAACTAAAGCTTGCTGAGACGAAGTCGTGATAGCAGCTGGAATGGATGTAGCTATCGACGCAATGGTGCTCGGTACAACGATTGGAACAACGGTTGTTTCTGTTCGAGTAAATATGCTAGGTTGCGTGACCTCAACAGTGATTGTTGATGACCCTGACACAGTGGTTGAAGAGGTAACAACTATCATTAATTTAGACACCCGTAGGGACGATCCATGTAGTTGACATTTGCTTACCCGGGAAGGCTGTAGTCAGAAAAGTGGTAGTCAGAGTAACTGGTCGCGTCACAGACGCCGTCTGATTCGTAAAAGGGGGGAATGGGATAACTGTTGGGTAAATAGTGGTCTCCGTGAACGTAAGTATGCTGGTCTTGGTAACTGGTACAACGATTGCCTGTGTCCCAGAAGTGATAGTAGAAGAAGTCACTATCACTATATCAGTATAGATCTAAGATTCCCGAAGCCAATATTGTATTTACCTGGGCAAGTTGTACTAATGGTCGTTGTGGTCTTAGTAATAAGGATGGTTATAGGGGTAACAGGCGTTTCATGAGGTGTGCTAGTTGGCTTTGGACGCGGTGGTTTCTCTTCAGTTATTGTTGACCTGGGCGGAGGCGTCTCTTTAGTGTATAGAGTAGATGCAACTATCGATGCAACGGTGCTTGGTACAACGATTGGAACAACGGTTGTCTCTGTTCGAGTGAGCGTGCTAGGTTGCGTAATCTCAGCTGTGATTGTTGAGGACCCTGATACGGTGGTTGAATATGTAACAACTATCATCCATTTAGATACACGTAGGGACCATTAGTCAACATTTGCTTACCAGGGAAGACTGTAGTCAAGAAAGTAGTCAGAGTAACTGGTCGCGTCACAGACACCGTCTGACCCGTGAGAGGAGGAGGTGGGATAATTGTTGGGCAAATGGTGGTCTCTGTGAGGGTGAATATGCTGGTCTTGGTAACCGGTACAACGATTGCCTGTGTCCCAGAAGTGATAGTAGAAGAGGTCACTATCATTATATTAGTATAGATCTTAGATTTTGGAAGCCAATATTGCACTTACCTGGGCAAGTTGTACTAACGATGGTCGTGGTCTTAGTAATAAGACTAGTTATAGGGGTAACAGGCTTTTCATGAGAAATTGTGCCAGTGGACTTTGGAAACGGTGGTTTCTCCTTAGTTATTGTTAACTTGGATGGAGGACTTTCTTCAACCTGAGTGGATAAAGTGGATAAAGTGGATGCAACTACCGATACAACGGTGCTCGGTACAACGATTGGGACAACGGTTGTCTCTGTTCGAATGAGTGTGCTAGGTTGCGTAATCTCAGCTGTGATCGTTGAGGACCCTGACACGGTGGTTGAATATGTAACAACTATCATCCATTTAGATACACGTAGGGACCATTAGTCAACATTTGCTTACCAGGGAAGATTGTAGTCAAGAAAGTAGTCAGAGTAACTGGTCGTGTCACAGACACTGTCTGACCCGTGAGAGGAGGTGGTGGGATAACTGTAGGGCAAATGGTGGTCTCTGTGAGGGTAAATATGCTGGTCTTGGTAACCGGTACAACGATTGTCTGTGTCCCAGAAGTGATAGTAGAAGAGGTCACTATCATTATATTAGTATAGATCCTAGATTTGCGAGGCCAATGTTGTACTTACCTGGGCAAGTTGTACTAACGACTGTCGTGGTCTTAGTAATAAGACTAGTTATAGGGGTAACAGGCTTTTCTTGAGAAATTATACTAGTAGGCGTTGGAAACGGTGGTTTCTCCTTGGTTGTTGTTAACTTGGGTGGAGGACTTTCTTCAACCTGAGTAACTACCGATGCAACGGTGCTCGGTACAACGATCGGAACAACGGTTGTTTCTGTTCGAGTGAGTGTGCTAGGTTGTGTGATCTCAACAGTGATCATTGATGACTCTGAGATGGAGGTTGAGTAGGTGACAACTATCATTTATTTAGATACACGTAGGGACCATGTAGCTGATATTTGCTTACCCGGGAAAACTGTAGTCAGCAAAGTAGTCAGAGTAACTTGTTGCGTCACAGACACCGTCTGATTCGTAATGGGGGGTGGGATAACTGTTGGGCAAATGGTGGTCTCTGTGAACGTAAGTATGCTGGTCTTGGTAACCGGTACAACGATTGTCTGTGTCCCAGAAGTGATAGTAGAAGAGGTCACTATCATTATATTAGTATAGACCTTAGATTTTGGAAGCCAATGTTGCACTTACCTGGGCAAGTTGTACTAACGATGGTCGTGGTCTTAGTAATAAGACTAGTTATAGGGGTAACAGGCTTTTCTTGAGAAATTGTGCTAGTAGGCGTTGGAAACGGTGGTTTCTCCTTAGTTGTTGTTAACTTGGGTGGAGGACTTTCTTCAACCTGAGTAACTACCGATGCAACGGTGCTCGGTACAACGATCGGAACAACGGTTGTTTCTGTTCGAGTGAGTGTGCTAGGTTGTGTGATCTCAACAGTGATCGTTGATGACTCTGAGATGGAGGTTGAGTAGGTGACAACTATCATTTATTTAGATACACGTAGGGACCATGTAGCCGATATTTGCTTACCCGGGAAAACTGTAGTCAGCAAAGTAGTCAGAGTAACTTGTTGCGTCACAGACACCGTCTGATTCGTAATGGGGGGTGGGATAACTGTTGGGCAAATGGTGGTCTCTGTGAACGTAAGTATGCTGGTCTTGGTAACCGGTACAACGATTGTCTGTGTCCCAGAAGTGATAGTAGAAGAGGTCACTATCATTATATTAGTATAGATCTTAGATTTGGGAAGCCAATGTTGTATTTACCTGGGCAAGTTGTACTAACGATGGTCGTGGTCTTAGTAATAAGACTAGTTATAGGGGTAACAGGCTTTTCATGAGAGGTTGTGCCAGTGGGCTTTGGAAACGGTGATTTCTCTTTAGTTATTGTTAACTTGGGTGGAGGACTTTCCTCAGTAGAGAGTGTGGATGCAACTACCGATGCAACGGTGCTCGGTACAACGATTGGAACAACGGTTGTTTTTGTTTGAGGTTGTGTGATCTCAACAGTGATCGTTGATGACCCTGAGATAGAGGTTGAATAGGTAACAACTATCATCCATTTAGATACACGTAGGGACCATGTAGGTGACATTTGCTTACTCGGGAAAACTGTAGTCAGCAATGTAGTCAGAGTAACTTGTCGCGTCACAGACACTGTCTGACCCGTAAGAGGAGGTGGTGGGATAACCGTAGGGCAAATGGTGGTCTCTGTGAGGGTAAATATGCTGGTCTTGGTAACCGGTACAACAATTGTCTGTGTCCCAGAAGTGATAGTAGAAGAGGTAACTATCATTATATTAGTATAGATCTTAGATTGCGAATCCAATGTTGTACTTACCCGGGCAAGTTGTACTAACGATCGTTGTGGTCTTAGTAATAAGGCTAGTTATAGGGGTAACAGGCTTTTCATGAGAAGTTGTGCCAGTGGGTCTCTCTTTGGTTATTGTTGATTTGGATGGAGTCGGCGTAGATCTTGGTGGAGGCTTTTCTTCAGTGGTAGTTGTTGGCGTGGGGGATGGCGTCTCCTCAGTAGTAAGTGTGGACTTTTGACTTCTTGTTGGTTTAGGTGAAGGTGGAGGCTTCTCCTCAGTGGTAGGTGTGGGTATTGAATATGGAGGCGTCTCTTGAGTTGTTGTTGAGGAACGCGGGGGCTTCTCCTCGGT
>NPHW01002577.1:25120-42207 GCA_002240705.1 Elaphomyces granulatus
GAAGTAGGATACACATCCCAGTTTTACCAAAGCCTTCACAATAGACAACTTCATCCAGATCACAGTGAGGGAACTGATTACCTATTCATTTCATACCCTAATAGTGTTATTAGTTCATTACTCAGACTAATTACGAGAGGCAGTGTAGAGGTACGAGGAAAGACAATGGACGGAAATTATTCTACCAGCAAACAAACAAAGCGTACATATAATATTATGATAAAGAAAGAAAGAAAAAAAAAAGGGAATTGCAATATCTCAATGGGTTAGTAACATTTCCATATCAGAACACGTCCATAACATCACAATCATTACAACATTACAACATTACAATCACAATCTATCTCATCTCTAACCGGAATTCTAATCATCTTCCATAGCCATGGCTCCTAATATATCCGACTTGCCAACGGAAATCCTACTCATCATCACAGCACAACTCAATGATGCAGAGATGAACACTCTTGCTCGTACAAGCCACAAGATGTATCAGTTGCTGAATGTGGAGCTTTATCGCCGGGATGTGACGAAGTCTCAGGGTAGGTCGCGATTGTTGACCTGGGCCGTACAAAATGAAATGATAGCTGCTACGATCGTTTAACGGGTGGTATGTAGATGCTGGTCCATATTTAAATGGGATCCTAGAAAGCATCCACATGGGCCTTCAAATCGAAGACATGTCTTGAAAAACGATGACCTCAATCCAAATTTTAGGAGATGTTTGCAAAGTGCCCCCCTTGCTCTCGCTGCCCGAGGGGGCCATAGCGCGGTCGTCGAATTGCTGCGCAGGAACGGACACGTATCTATCGTGAGGCAGTTACTCGAGTCGCTCGAAATGATGTGGACATCAACGCCGTCGGATTAAGTGAACAGCTAGATGGAGGATATATGGCATTTTCTCAACTCCACTCCCAGCCGGCACCCGGTATGTACACCACTAACAGCTGCTTGTACAGGTGGCCATGCAGAGGTCGCCAACCTACTTCTTGCTAAAGGTAGCATCGATGTAAACCTCCACAAACCGCTCTCAATAGCACTTAGATTGAGAATGGCGGGGGTGGTGGAGTCTCTTCCAACTAGCGAGGGATGACTTGGACGCCAACATTGTGGACGAATGCGGAGTCCATGCATTATTGAGGTCAGTGTATCTACGAGCAGGGCCCGCTATCGTAAAGTTGCTTCTAGATCGTCATGAGATTGACCCCAATGCCGTGTCGGCGGGAATTGTAGTTGGTACATACTAAGATTGCACTATGATAAGTCATGCAACAGCGTTGATGTACGCTTGTGCTGATGGGGATGTGGACGCCGTAAGGCTCAGGAAGGCATTGATGTTAACCTGCAACAGGGTAATAATAACTCAGGGTTGACAGCTCTCTGCTTCGCCGCTGTTGGAGACCATCCCAGAGTTGCACTAGAGGTCCTCTTAGACCGAAACGACATCGACCCGAATCTTCCTAACAACAGATGGTGGGAGAGCGATATCCCAAAGCCCTCAGTGGTAAAACTAATCCTCGGGAAAGGCCTCCCTCTCCGTTGGAATGTATCATTACCAACCTAATCATATATACTGGATATGTATGATTTTAGGTCACATTTTTCTAGCAGGGAGTGGTACTATCATGTCATATTAAATAGTATCATAGATTTCAGTAGCATTTATTAATAAGAAAATTACCCAAAAAGAGTCATGAGATATAATGTGATCCGACCTATGAGGTTGTCTTGGAATTTTATCACTTGTTATTATTATACCAATAGAAGAGGATCGAAGTCTTTAAACATGTCTTGAATCTTTGTGAAGAAGGCATTTTGAACGAAATTGGAAACACGGCGACGTATTCAAGAGTGATACTGTATGTACCGAATTTCGGAAAAGAAAGTAAAAGAAATAAAATAGAGAAAGAAAGCAATCCGATAGTTCTGAAACGGTGAACCCTATCTGTACCGAGCTATAACGAACTGTAACGAGGTGGCCAATTAGATACAAGGCAAATGCGGAAAGACGAGGCCATTTTGAACGCATACCATACTAATTGATAAGCAATCGGGTCAGTGACATCCTTCGTTCTTGACTGCAATGACAGCTCCTGCCACCTACTAATAACTATACTAATTTCGTAGAAGGGAAACAAGGAGCTTGAAGGAAGAGTCCCTAATTTAGGCGATGGGAGAGGGTGGTCCTCCGCGTGAAGCTTAGAGATCCATGTAGAGAGCCAACATAGGTAATATGCAAGAGAGAATGAACGCCGATGATTGCGATAAATGGCCAATCAACAATGGAGGGAAGTAAATATGCATTGTGGCAAGTCCATCAATTGGCACACACCAAAATGAACTTATCAATATTATACATAGCAAGCGTCCATTCTCACTTTTACAAATATTGAGATAAGTGTGTCTGAAATGTACAGGATAAATGCAGCATCACACCATTGATATGGCGAACTCTTTATCGGAGAACCCAAGCCGCGAACGCAGAGGAGGAAACCTCTCCAATTCGATTTAGGCTGATAGGCTATTTATCATTTTATCATTAGCCCATCGATTCTGTGCAGATGCTTTGTATCTTAGTTGATTGGACTATGATACGGCGGTATCGAGATATTTCTCCGGAAGGCACCGGGAAGTTCATGTCAGAGCACAGTTGCGGCGTGTAATAACAATAGGGATCGACGTTAGAGTACACAGTTTACAGAGACATACAAAGTCTTTGTGCTTCAACAAATAGTGTTTTGAATTCAAATGTTATCGGTCGTAGTGTCTATTGTTACAGAAATAGGGAGGAGAGAATATCAGCCTTGAATAAGCCATTCAGGACCCATACCTCAATATGACTAGTACAGACAAGCCCCAGTGGGTATATTAGGGTTCATGAACATCGGAGTAGGTAGGGAAAAAGGACAACGTTAGATTGGGGAGGAGATGGAGAAGAGGTATAGCCAAACCTCTACGCGGCAATGAACTTCTTGACATCTGGTACAAGGGGAAAGTGGTTAGAAATTAACAAACCAATGTGCTACTGCAGTCACTAGGATAACTTACTTTGAAGCCAGTGCACGTATTCCTTCTGTTCCTTGACCTGAATGTAGTCTTGGATCACGTTGGCTAACTCGGTATCAACGCCTCTCTCCTCAAGATAGCGCTCGAAGTAAGATTGTAGATCCTCATCTAGGTTCCCGAACGGGGGCCCAGAATACAGGCTCTGCCTGGCCCAGTCCTTCTCTGCTGTTTTGGTGAGTGCCAGGTCAGGCTGGGAAAAGTATGAGACTTCTTCGATTTCGAAGACGCAATCCTGCACGGCCGCCTGGACGGACAACACGCCACTGCCAGGCTTTTCAATAGTGAGGTTAACGACGACGGGGAAGCTAGAATCTTCCATGTCATCACCGAAGCCACCGTCGGCTGGTGCTGCACTGTCGTCCGGATTGGTAGCAACATTTCGCTGACTCGGTTGGTCGGGATTAGCGTTTGATGGCTCCCGCTGGGGGTATTCCATCTCATCGGAAAGAGCACTATCGACTTCCTGCGATTCACCGCCAATGTTTTGAAGATCGGCGACAGAAAATGTGACTCGAATGCTAAAAAGTCTCAGTTTGGACTCCAAGACAACGGAGTTTTACACAGCTTACTTCTCATTCCCAAATTTCCTACTAAAAACGACCTCTTGCTCGCCAGGAATATCCCTTACCTAGGGATATAGTTAGACCGTACCGAATGACATAAACCGCGTTACACACCTCCCAAGGACCATTCTCCACCACATATTTGATATTCTCCACGGAGCTTTCAAGACCTTCGAGTCCGGACTCTTCCTCGTGCCTCAGTTCCTCTTCGAATTTGGCAAGAAGCTCAACATCTCCTATGGAACGGCAGAGTTAGAATGTTATTAACAAAGGTAGACTCATCACGGACAAAAGAAACTCAGTTCTCCGCCAATGAGAATAAATTCATCTCCGTATTGAATAACTTAACTGACCATCACCAGCCGGTTCCCTCAGAGCTCTCCCTGTAGAAAAAAAAGCTGAACATGACTGCCTCGAAACGGGTTTCCATGACGATACTAGCAGACTGGGCTTCTGGATCCTAGTTGATAATGAACGGAAGGTGGTGGGCCGGTTAGCAAAGGTATTGAGAGGACGGGAGACTGTGCGAGGAAGGCAACGACTAAATGTGCGCAAGGACAGCATCTTGAGTAATGGTGGTAGAGGAAAAAACCTGATGAATTGAAGAGATAAGAGCTAATGAAAGTTTTCATCTTGACTGCCCGACTAGTGACTTACTACCAGGCTTGCGCCAAACCCTTTTAGATTTAGTCTAACTGTGGAACCTCGTCACTCAACTCTCCATGTTATTCTTACCTCATTCAATCTTTCACACTCAAAGACATATTAGAGTAACAAAAGTTGATACAAATATTGCAAATACAACGATACTATGTCTCTGCAGCAGAACTTCTAATTGAAATCGCAACTCACCTTGATGCTGCTGGAGTGAATGCTCTTACTTGTACCAACAGAGATGTTTACGATTTGTTGAATAACAGCCTTTATTGTCGGGATCTGACCCAATCTGATGCTGTGGCTCGTTGAAAGCTGGCCCCCTTCATCTCGCTGCCGAAGACCATAGTGCCATAGTTGAATTGCTCCTTGCCGTGGCTAACATTAATCCGGATGTTAGAGATGAAAAGCTTGGGCGTGCTTACACGCCACTGATATATGCCTGCAGGAAGGGACATGTATCTATTGTGGAGCAGTTGCTTGCTCGAGATGATATCGACTTCAACGCCTGCGGAGAGTACTATGGGTCTACACCACTGATAGAGGCTTGTCGAACGGGCCATGTAGAGATTATCAACCTACTTCTTGCTAAAGATGGTATTGGCATTAACCTCGCTCACGGAACAACACCACTCATTGCAGTTGCTAAAAAGAGGTTGGTGGAGGTGGTGGAGTCTTTTCTCGTGAGAGATAACTTGAACCCCAGCATTGTCGACAGCGACGGGTATTCTGCGTTAGGATGTGCGGCGTCTCGAGGCTACGTTGATGTCATGGATGTGGTAAAGCTACTCTTGGACCAGGAAGGCATTGATGTTAACCCCCAGGATAACTCAGGTATCACCGCGCTCTCTGTCCGCTTTTTACAACTGGGTAGAATCTGCAAAGCTCCTCCTGGAGCGAGACGATCTCAACGTCAATATTTCCGACAACATGGATGGAAAGACTGCGCTCCAATGGGCATGGTGTCGAGAGTCCTTGGTAATAGTTGATCTACTACTGGGGAGAGGCGACATTGACTGTAACGCTGGGAACGTTAATGATTATTTGTACATCCCTCGGCCATTGCCTTTCTTGACTATTTCATGCTATGTATTATGATGAATAGCTACCTAGGTAGGTATATATGTAATTAATGACTTACTTTCGCCGACCGGAAGGACATTATTATGAAACATCGATATTATGAAACACAAACCAAGTGAAAGGTAGAACTGCTTTAGCTCAATCTCAGGCCAAACAACCAACCCGACCATAAAAAAAATGCTACATATAACTAGTACGTAGTCTTGGATAATCTCGAAGGCAAGTGAAATCGGAGGCTCGGACATTTTTTTAGCATATACAAGCTGGAATTAGTAGTAGCAATTAATGTCTTGGTTGCGTCTTTTCGTCCTGTCATACAAAGCATTTCCTTCCATCTCTAACAGATGGGTTGGTTAACCAGATATTGTTCAACCCTCTAGTCCAAAGGCCAATTCAAGCGTTTAGGAATTCTAGGAGCAACATCGATCAACGGTTTCCTATTTACGGTCATGCTCTTTAATAAGTCGCTGTTGGTATATCATACAAGGCCGTTATGTCTTATTGTCAAATCCATTCATGATAAACCCGTAGGAGGGAAGGTTGACGGCCGCATCGCTCCATCCCGTGTAAAGCGTATGAACTTGATCGTACTTAGGCTAGACCAGATTCCATTCCACGCCAAAAGCTTCGTGCGGACCTCGTCCTGGATAAGATCAGGCATCCAGAAGCCTGTCATAAATTCCTTCTCTTCGCCCACTGTCCTCTGTCCGATTGCTTCTTCTCGTTTACTTGGAGGCCGACCTTTCCGTCGTTCTCGTTGAAGTTGCTCAATATCGGAAGCATCACGGTGGATATATCTTTGGAGGAGGTCATCAGCTAACGTTTTCAGGGAAAGGGCCATTTTCAAAGTCGTACTTTTCTACCAATTCTGCCAGGTCCATGAGACAGAGGTTCCCTGGAATATCTTTTAAGCATTCTTGGAAGAAGGAAACTCTATCAACTACTATGAATTAGCGTGTTGAATTGTAGACAGCAATTGCGCTATGATCGTCCCGGTTCGTAAAAGGCACAAACAGCAATGGACTCTTATAATTACCGTGGACCTGTCTTGCTTTCAGCGTAGCTGCTGCTGCGCGAGCCAATTTATCGTTTCGCGCACTTGCTCGTTGTAATCTCTTTGAATCTCTGCTATTCTCATGGAGAGCGTCGAGTTTGCCACGTTTCTTAGAGATCAGTTTCTGCACCTTGTAAAGATTTCTCGGCATGGTAAAATTGTCCCGAGGAGATTATCAGCAAATTGTGGAAGAAAACGCGCGTGTATGATATCTTTGATCTAACAAATTTTGATTATTGCAGAATCTGTACCTACCAAATGAGGAAAGCGGTGAGGAATGCAGACGCGGGGACCCGGGAAGGTACACTCGCGTCTCTCTCTTGTCTGGGACGCGCACGTGAATCGTTTCATCGCATCACGAGGCAGACAGTTTACTATGTGGGCTACTCCTTCTATGAGACATAATCCTTCCTTTTTCTGATTCTCCTCTTGCTTAAGGTCCGCGGCCGCCTTTTCTTACTAATTATTCTTAAAGTATTACGCCTGAGAGTACCTGAGTGTCAATGTCTTGGGTGTAAACAATAACAGAACAAGTGGGCGCTCAGAATGGGCATTAAAGGTACGCAGGTCCCTGATCCGCGAAATCTCTCTCACGTAGCTTCCAGGTCTCCATATCATTCTTAAATCGATACAAAAGCAATGCCACTTGAAAAAGTTCAAGAACCAGACTCTAGGAGTCGACGCCTATGGTTGGCTCCACAGGGGTACAATCGCCTGCGCCCTAGACCTCGCTCTAAACAGGCCTACTACCAGGTAGCAATTCTTCAATAGACCGGGAAATTCACCTTGCTGAGATGGCGTTTAGGCATATTGAATTTGTACTGAACCGCGTACGGATGCTTCTCTACTTTGGGGTCACACCGTACCTAGTCTTTGACGGCGATAATCTTCCTTCCAAGGAGGGCACAGAATCAAGTCGACTGAAAACGCGGGAGGAAAGCAAAAAGCTAGGCAATGAACTGTATAGCAAAGGGAGAACTGCAGAAGCCTACCAGGAGTTCCAGAAAGCCATAGACGTCACCCCAGAAATGGCACGTCAAGTAATCGAGGAGCTGAAAAGGATGGAAGTTCAGTATGTGGTAGCTCCGTATGAAGCAGATGCTCAATTGGTATATCTCGAACATCAGGGGGTCATCAATGGGATCATATCGGAAGACTCTGATTTGCTAGTGTTTGGTGCAAGATGCCTTTTGTCGAAGTTGGACCAGCACGGTGACTGCATTGAAATCAACCGTGGAGACTTCACTGCTTGTCGAGATATCAGCCTAATTGGGTGGACCGATGCCGATTTTAGGCGTATGTGCATCCTCAGCGGTTGCGATTATCTAATGGGAATTCCGAAAATGGGATTGAAAACTGCGTATCGAAACATCCGACAACACCGAAACGTGGAAAAGGTGCTGCGGATGCTTCGGTTCAATGGCCAATACAATATTCCCTCTGATTATCTCGATAAATTCAAGCAGGCGGAACTCACCTTTCTATACCAATGGGTATTTTGTCCCAAGGCGGAAAAACTGGTCACTCTTAACCCCCTAGAAGATGGCCTTGAGGCAGAAGAGATGCCGTTCATTGGGGCCGATGTTAGCCCCGAGATTGCGCTGGGTGTGGCTTGTGGAGATCTCAACCCTATGACAAAAGAACCAATTAATTTAAAGCCATCAATGACAAGAAGGTTTCCTGCAGGCACTGGCAGGAGACAGACTCTGGCTTCTACCGCTGATCTGAAGCCCAACGGATGCATTGATTCCTTTCTCACCCCGAAACGGGTCCCCCTTATAGAATTGGACCCAAACAACCTTTCGCCGTCGCCAAGCCAGCAACTCCTGCTCGAACGTCATGCGGATAGCTCTTGGGAAGCGAGCCCAGCACCAGTCCGACCCGTCACCCGCTCTGCATCCTCACTCCCCCACACGCCCTCGGCTGACGGCCCACTAATCAGAACGGTAGACAAAGATTCATTTCTCTCGAGAGCGGCTAGGCTGTCAACGTTTCAACCGGGAAAGCGGCCACGACTCTGCTCGGATGCCGATGAAGACTCGGCCAATTCTCCCAGCAAGGACTGCCGTAGTCGCTATTTTATGGACAATTCCGAATCCGGTCCCTGCGGCCAGAAAACGACGAGCAAGAAGTCACGCAAAACTGCTTTCAGCATATTTTCAGACGAAATTGCTGATAACCTCATCACTAAACTCCCAGATGTTGCGACCCCAGTTGATTCTCAGGCAAAAATAACAGTTAACCAATTAAAATCCGAGCAGAGCCCGTTGCCTCAAGTTTCAACTAGTGCCATAACCCCAAGGGTGCCAGTGAGAGACATGCGGAAATCCCAAATTACTCCCCCGGACACCCAAAGTAGCTCCATGGCGACGCCTCTGGACCAGACAACTTCGTCCCCAGCTGTAAGCGCTGACTTCGATCCGACCCTCACCGAAGATGTACAGGAGCCTCACGTGAACGGGAAAAACTCTGCACTACTCTCCAAGTATGTCTTTCAAGCCGGTAACGCTCCGAGATGCCCCAGCCCTAGCGTGCAAAAGACGGAAATTGGAAGCCTATTCAACCCAAATCCGGCTGTCCCAGCAGCATGGGAATCCGGAGGAAGTCGTGACACAAAGCAGTTGAACCGGCCAAGGCTTACAGCCCTGCAAAGACTTGGCCGAAGCGCATTGATTAGATCCAAATCTCTGGATAGTATGGGCGCTGGGCCACTACCTAGAGAGTCGCAATTGTCAGAGCGTGGCCCTGGTTCTACGTCGGACAGGCCAGGAACAAGAGTTCTTACTCTGAAACATCAAGGCAGCGAGGATCTATTAGTTCCTCACAGTGATGACGAAGACGCCGATTCTGGCGACAGACGCGCGAAACTAACTTCCCTAAATCTTCAACGGTTCTCTTTTACATCGCTTTAATCACGATGCAGGCATTGGTATACAGGAGTTTGAACAAGTCATTGGCTGAAATTGTCTTTCTGATTATGAGTATCCATCCATGGATGTTGGCTGCCACGCTTTAAGACTGGGCTTTGGAAGACTGGACAATATTCCGCATTGGCAAGGGCGCATTGAAGTGACAATAGAGATAGTTGTTTAATCTTTTATTATATCTTTTTGGGTTCATGTACCTATTCCAAGGTGAATATTTGAGCAGTATCATATCATAACTTAAAAGCAGCAGCCTATGCTGAGGTTAGCTTAGGGTAGGCACTAGTGCTCCAGCTGACAAGTCAAGCTAAGCTACGTGGCGCTGCCCGCACTAGTCCTCGAATCGGGCAAGCGACTAGTTAGATTCTGCCAGGCGGTCAGGCGGCTGTGACCCTGGAAACGGCGGGCATAAACAATGCAATTAATGCTGGTCCAGCCTCCCCCAATCTAAGCTCGTCCAGCCACCGCACATCGATTTGCGATTTGTCACATCGTCGATGCTGTCTGTATGTTTGGTTCTTGCTTGAATTTACTCCTGGCCTCGCAAATTGACAACTATTGGGAATAACTAACCTGCATTGTGCGGTCATTGAGGCCGGAAACGATTTGTTTACCCTGCTGCCATTCCCTCTTTGTGGCCGGGCCATTCGCTCTCTCCTTCCTTCGCTGCGACTCCTCGGCTTCAGATCTGTGTCCATTGCCGGCGTGAAAGAATCGGGTTTTATTTAATATAAATCTGTTTACTACATGATCCGGTCGGCGGCATATCGTTACTACCGAGGGACGAAACGTTGTGTCAGTATCGCGGAGGGGATTGCATCGGCCGCGGTCTCGTCCAAATCATTCCACCAAATCCACTATCCTATTTCACTCATTCGCCTCCATTCGATTCCCCCGGTCGATCGCTTTTTTGTTCCTTAAAGAATTTGTTAGAACTGGAATCGGGGGTCGACGTCTGTATTGAGGAAAATTACGGTCAAATCAAAACTCCTTCTCGGGGGTCCGAGAAGCGAGGTCACAGGTTGTGGGAGGGGGGAAATAGGGCCCTTTGCCGTCCCTTTTGACGGTGGATAAGGGCATTCAGAATGGCCCAGTTCCTTACGGGATGGAGTAGTAGGTGCCTCACTTATGGCTTGTGAATTGTTTTTTCATTGGGGGGTTTGGCAGCGAAAAATGGACCCCGAGGAACTGTGCTGATGCTCTTGCTTTACAGAGTTTACACATATGGTGGGCTTCCACCATATACTCATGCTCTTCCTTGGCCTTGCCATAATCTTGCTGTGTATGTGTCACGCCTTGATACCCCTGCTTAATGTCTCTGGAAGATGGCTAACAAATTTTCTTTTCCTGTAGCACTCCTATTAGCTGGTTGCTCCTCCTCATCTCCGCAGATTCCAAGCATCTTCCTTATCTCGCTCTATTACCAGAGATATGCACCCGACTTCGACCCGGCTCAAGTGGACCCTGGTGTTGTTACGGCCATAGCGAATATCGTGGGCGGCGCAAACCTTGAGGTTCGCGTGGGATACTTTGGCATCTGCATTCAACCAAATGGAGGCTCATTTATTTGCAATGCGAATGCTACAGCCCTCGCCGGGATTGTCAATGTCGATCAGGATCCGCTGAATCTGATTTGGGTTGCATCCACATTTAAGGACGCCGTTGTCTTCCCATATCTGATGTGAGTCTTTCTTCGGTTTCCTTATCTTGGAGTCGGCAACCTTGCTAATGCCCTTCATAGAATCATCGCCATCATCCTCCAGTTCTTTTGCTTTATCCTGCTCGGAACCTTCCCTGGCTGGCATGAGGATGTCGATGCTGATGGCTCGATTATTGAAAAAAGGCCTATCCCATCACGGCCGGTCTCACAAGCAGCCCTGGCGCTTGTTTTCGTGTCTGCTGTCTTCGTCCTTGTCTCTGTCCTGTGGCAGCACACAGCTTCAGTAGCTGCAAGCACCATTTCCCAAGACATGGGGAATGGCAGCGTGAAGAGTGGAGTAGGTGCTTCGGCTATGGTTCTCGGCTGGTTTGGCTTCGGCCTGCTAGTAGTCGTTACGGTTGGGCTATTAGTCATGGTCCTAAGTATCGGTATGTTAACTGAATTAACGGACAATGAACCATAATGAAATTTCGGATTTATATACGTGGCGTGAAGGAATTGCATGAGTTTATGGTATGAGCGACGACTCGGGGATTATAAAGTATCGAAATTGAGAGGATACTGACCCTCTAGCTGTCTGCATGGTCAACTTGAACGGTGTTCCATTTGACTATCTCCTTTGATGCGGTGCTATTAGATGGACAAGGACATATTGCATATTTTTCACGATGTATTAACTGGCTGTTTTTGTACATTCAGATCTCCTCCCTTATCTTTCTGCCTTTTCTTTCTTGTTTTTTTGTTTCATTCCGCATTAATTGTCAGGGACTGGTCTAGGACAAGGCGCAGTATAGTCAACCTTTTGTTTGCATAATTTTCTTTTCTTTTCTGGAAGCGGGATTCGAGATCCCGATCATGTAAATAGAGATGACGACCATGCAGTGAACACCAGGCAGAAAGTGCCAGGATTATATAAAATCTAGACCGATACGTCCCATAAAAGGACGTCCTTCATGTTAATTACTCAGTACGCCACCGTTTTCGTTTTTTTCTAAAAATTTCTTATGCCGGTAAGTTTGACTCTGTAACGAATTGCCAATAATCGGCTTGCTCAAACTTACATGTAGCTCTCGAATGCTTCCATCTGATGTGTCTATGAGTTAGCACAGCACATTATTAGTTATTATTGCGGGAATTCAATTTGTCAAGCTACCAAAAAAAGTTTGAACTTGGCAACAATTTCAATTTGAAGGCTCAGCTGCTGGAGAGGCTCACAAAAGAGTCCCGGGCCATCTTACAGTATATTCTACATATACTAGTTACTGTACAATACCTACTTGATTTGAACAGAAGCATTCAAACTATTACTATGTAGTACTAGTGTCTGCATCGATCCCCGGCATATCTCATATATATGAATCCATGTTGGTGTTTCAAAGGTTAAAAATATATACTATATTATAACTATAACTACAGATGTTAATGGTTAAAATAACATAGTAAGGTACATCCTATGATGATGATGATGATTATCTGTAATAATGCTTCAATTCTTTTCTATGATACATGTTATCAAACTCTTATACGAACGAACGAACGAAATGAAGGGAAATAACTATTCTTAGTGGTGGAAGTTACGCCACATAGATCCACCAGTGCCATGTGCGCCATGTGCGCCCTATGTATAGTTGACCAAACAAAGACAAAGTCATCCTACATTTGTCATCTAATAATGTACATACGCCCTGTTGTTGACATCCAATAATAAATAATAGGAAATAATAAAATCTCTCCTACCTTTAAAATATAATCTCCCATTTAATAATTACTTTACTGGTATAGGCGACTGAAAGGATGTCTTTTTCTTTTTTTTTTTTCCCCTTGGGATATTAATAATACATATACTTCTTCATTCATGATTAAAATATAGCTAATGAATAATACCACGTACGAAAGTAGTGGAAAACACCACATTTGTGCCATTTGCAGTCTATCGTCTGCAGGGTAAGCAGGTGCAGAAGCCCATCAAACAGATACTCTAATCAGACCAAGGAATGGACAATCCTCATCGGTGCTGCTTTCAGCCATTCACCCCACGTCTTATACACCCTCCTCGGCGCCAGATCCTTATCCAAAGCGGTATCCCGCATATCGCTCAGGACGTCAATCTCATCAATTGCCTTGAAGAACCTCCAACCTCTCCGCTCCACCCTCGGATCCGAGGTGAACATGGAGTAAATCTTCCAGAAGATGTACAGGGCAATCACCAGCGGGGCAGCAAGATAGTTCTCGAAGAAATTCTGAGCGTCCCGCGGCTCCACGGAGACATAGAACAAGGCAATCAGACACAGAAGATTTAGTCCGACGCCAATACAACTGCCAATTATACCGAAGGGGGCAGCATAGACCAATTCGTCCACGCTACGGCCATTGTATGCCCAGGCTTGTCGGAAACGGATGTGGGCCAGGCAGATACTGCCCCAGATGAAAAAATAGGAGATACCGGACAAAGCGAGCAGCCAATTGAAGATAATTGAACCAGTATCCGAAGCCTCGTTGATGAAGGCAAGGAAACCAAACCCGATCTGGAGCAAAACACACCAGAGCGGTCGCCCTGCCTTGTCGATATAGGCGAAGAGTCTGGGCGCCATGCCGTTGGCGGCCAGGGCCTGCAGGGTACGGGTGGATCCGAAAGTGGCGGAATTGGCTACGCTCAGGACAGAGATGGTGATCACGGCATTCATCACGGACGGCAGTCCGGAGATGCCAGCATTCTGAATGGAAACAACAAAGGGGGAGGCCTTGGTGTTGGACCCAGACGAGCCAATCAGATAGTCGGCATTGTAGGGAACGATCAGACCGACGACAAAAGTACCCAGGATGTAAAAGACCGCAATCCGCCAGAACACCTGCTTGCAAGCCTTGGGGAGAGACTTGGCCGGGTTGTCGGACTCGGCTGCCGCAAGACCTGACAGCTCCGTTCCAGCGAAGGCGAAAGCTGCGGTGGTGAAAACGCTGCAGAAGCCCAGGAAATCGGTAAAAGCACCAGGGTCATGCCAGTAGTGGGCACCGATGTACCCACCCTTGGGCGCACCACCGCAGTCGATGACAATGCCCAGGATGATGAAGCCGGCCAGAGCGGTGATTTTGATGACACTGAGAACGAACTCGACTGAAGAATGCCAGGTTGGTTAGCCCTCCTCCGATGGATTTCGCAGCTTGCCTGCCGCTCACCTTCACCATAGCCGCGAACGCCAAAGACCTGTACGATGGACAAGACGACCAGGAAGACGGTGATCCAGACGCCAATATTGATGTCATCTCTCCAGAACTTGATGGTAAGACCGGCAGCCGTGATCTCAAAGGGAAGGATGATGAGCCAGCTGATGGCGTAGTCCCAGCCGACGGCAAAGCCCCTGCCTCACCGTCAGTCTATCACACTTTTCCCGCCTGAAGGGAAACAAAACCCGTGCGCATACCAAGACGGATCAATGAATCGAAGACAGTAGGTAAAAAAGGCACCGTTGACCGGGTACAGAACCGCTAACTCTCCCAGGGCCTGCATTGTCAACAGCAACATGCCCCCAGTGATCATATAACCCAACAGCTAGTGATTGGCAGCACCGATAGTCAGCACATCATATATGATATGGCCAGATAGGATGGATGGCTATAATTCCAGCAAGACCTACCACAGAACCCGGTCCACCTCCACGGAGAGCATTTCCGGTACCGACGAAAAGACCAGCTCCGATGGCACCACCTATTCAAAATGCCAGGACGCCCTCTATTATTAGGCTGCCCGTTCATCACGACCAAATTGACAAGGGGTAACATACCAATGGCAATCATTTGCATATGGCGATTGTGAAGGTTCCGCTTCAAGGTGGTGGTCCCGCCCACCGCAGCGGACTCGCGCTCAACATCATGGTCCTTGGCAACTTCCTTGGACTCGACGGCCTCAGGGAAAGAATCCCCGGACGACATGTTTGGCAGTGACGACAAAACGGACGGGAGTGACGAAGTGGGAGAAGAGCGTGCGATCAGCGACGGTGAGAGAGGACAGTCGTTAACAGTTAGCCAAGGTTCGGTTCGGGTCCGAGGTTGGATGTTCGAGCGAATCCTATTTATTATATATGTTTTGTCTGACAGGGATAGGAAGGTGCGGGCAACGGTAGGGACATGTAAGTGTTCATGAGAAAAGGGCGGCCGACAGTAATACTCTATAATGCAGCGGGGATTGCATGGAAGAGAGAAGGAAAGCTGCAGGAGGCTTTCGAGGATTAAACGAGGTTGAGATGGGGGGGATGGGATGGGGGGGGGGGCCAACGGGGATAAGAAGCTATTATTATTGCTTGGGTATCCTTGTGGTTACTAACTTAACAACACCTTTGAACTTTCTCGGGGTTGATACCATGGTTAGAAATATGACAGAAGGAACATGGTTTAGATGAAGGATGAGCCTATGAGAAGTATTATATATGAAAAAAAGGTATGCTTGATCCATGGATAGATATTCCATGTACAATCAAATCACACACTAACCTTAATTCAATTCGTTGACTAACTAACAGCTCTGATAGTTCTTCCTCTGATTGGATAGTCCATACAATACTAATGTTATACTAATGTTACATTCATGATGCATCCCAGTGTCGAACAAAAGAGGTACTTATCATATGATAGTTCTTTCGGGAACTCTCCGACCAAAAGGTACCTACTTTCACACCTGTCCATCTGATACAATCACTGTACTAGTCAACGGCTTTGCACTAAAGTCTACCTAAGGGAGATCATTTTACCATGATACTTATGTTACCTATGATAGGTACTAACTACAAGACTAATAAACTTGACTAAACTAGTTCTGCAGATCGTCCGTCTTCCCGCCCCATCCTGCCACTAGTCTAGTCTAGACTAATAAACTAACTAACTAGTCCACATCCCGTAGCAGGTCAATCCGGTTCGTCATCTCATATCTAGAGGCTATCATAGGTTATCATATATATATGTTCATTAACCAGTGTTTGTTATCTACTACGTATTATACAAAAGCCCTATGATCCATCATCCATTTCCCCCAATCTTAGTTGAGTGCGAGGGTTTTCTTCGAACACCCAGGGGAAGGTAACCCGGCAGTTGAGACTAGATTGCATTTCCCCGGGACTTTTTTTTATTTTATTACTGGCCCTTCGATACCTACCTACCTAATCGCTTCGATCAGCCTCCCCCACTAACTATAACTAGTATATAGATGGAGTCTCCATTTAAATTAATTCCTCTAGCGGAACCACATCCCGGGGTGCGCCAACGGAGGACTGAGCGCCCACCGCACCATGGCGGGGGCTGCGATCCTCGAGGGATTTCCTATTCCAGGACCATCAAACGCCCGGATAAGAGAAAAAAAAAAGAAAAAAAAAAAGAATCGACGTTGACTAGGCTGGTTTGGGCTTGAAATCGCTGACGTATGATATGTACATACATTTGTATGACATATACTAAATAAGTGAGATGGCATGAGGATCCTATCATACATACATACATACATACAGGTTGGGCATCATACATATGTAGGTATCATAGCCTTTTTCGCTTGAAGCTGCAACCAGTGAGAAGAACTCGTCGAGGAAGCGGGATACATATCGCTAATCCGGTTTTGTCTTCATCCCCGACATTAGGCCTCGTTTGTCTGCAGTGGCCGTGATCAAACGTAATATGAACAGGGCATTGATGAAATGTGTATTCCTTCCAAGTTCAATAATAATAAATATTAGGGCCGGATTATTATTTTTTAGACATACATACTGTGAGGCTGATTCCGTGATAGATAAGTACTCACGAAAAAGCAACTGCGGTCTTGACTCTTCTAGACGACTTCTAGAAGCAGCCTTTTTTTTTTCTATGACAGCAATGTTTGTTTCTAGTGTACTTGTTGACAGCCTGTACGGGCTCTATTACTGTATGTATCTGTACGTACCCTCCGATGCAGGGAAATACATCAATTCCTTCCGTGCGGCTTCGAGAAAGTCTGGGGGAAAAGCCCCAATCTAGTCTCAACTGCCGGGTTACATTTAGCGGGGCCCCTTCCCCTGCTGAAGTACCGAAGAAAACCCTCGCACTCAACTAAGGGCCCGTCTGGTCCGACG
>NPHW01002579.1:0-13222 GCA_002240705.1 Elaphomyces granulatus
GATTGATTGATAGCAAGTCTGCCTGGGAGGCAAAGCACCTCCTTCCCGTTTAAGCTTAGCTTGACAAAAATCAAAAAAACAATTTCCGCTGTAGAGTGTGAGTTTATGTGGGGCTGGATGCGGAACAAAAAGGTTCCGGTCTGTAAATATAAATAAAATATGTCACGTGAAGATATTTGTCTAGGGCTGGTGGCTTACCTACATAGTGGTCAAAGAGAAAGAGAGTGCCTGCCCTTTTGCTGTGAGATGGATTCGCAACCTCCCTCAACACCACCTTCTCAGAAACATGGACAAACGGGAAATCATTCCCGCAGTCACCTTACACCAGAGGAGCAGCGGCGAATAGTAGGTAATCGTCGCATACGTTATGGCTGCCTGAATCCCTGACGTGTGCGCAAAGGAAGTGAATCGTTTGAAAGCGAAAGCAATTCGAGAGCAACGTGAGGCTGAAGAAGCAAAACGAATCCCCCATCCATCCCCCACCCGCGGGACAAATATCGGTACGGGAGTAAAACGATCCTTTGCTTCGATGAGTTCACCACAAGGGCCTGCCACGCTTCGCGATGGCCGAACAGGCGCAATTCACACAAACCGTCCTCTGGACTCCATCCGGCCGGCCCGTAACTTTGCCAAGTATGTTGAGTATGACTTCAGCAAGATGACGGATACCAAGGGTGGCTTTCTGACAGAAGATGATGATCCGTATAATAAGGCACTCTATGTAAGGGATGGGAAAAAGGAACAGAAGCCTGCCCATATGACACAGAAAGAATGGGACCGGCATCAGCTACTGAAGTCGACACGCCGAGATGATATAATGGTCAGCGGGAGCAAACAAAATACCTGTTGCGAGTGCGGGAGCCTGGAAATCGACCGGAAGTGGGAGGAGGCCTTTGGGTGCTGTGTGTGCAGCTCATGCAAGGAAAAGTATCCAGAGAAATACAGCCTGCTTACAAAGACTGAGGCGAAAGAGGATTACCTTCTTACGGATCGTAAGCATGCAGATTCAAGCAGATTAAATTTGTAAATGGATGGAGACTGACGCTCTTTATTCTGCAGCTGAACTCAAGGACGAGGAACTTCTTCCGCGGCTGGAGAAACCGAACCCGCACAAGGCAACGTGGAATAACATGATGCTCTTCCTCCGTTATCAGGTCGAGGAGTACGCTTTCTCAGCCAAGAAATGGGGTTCACCCGAGGCGTTAGATGCGGAGTTCGTGAAGCGGGAGAGCGAGAAGAAACGGCGTCGGGAAGCCAAGTTCAGGTCGAAACTTCAGGATTTAAAGAAGCGAACGCGCGTAGAGGCCTACCGGCGCAATCGAAACGGCCCTGCTGGGGGCAATTTCGGGGATGACTTGGGTAGTGGTAGCAGACATGTCCATCAATGGGGGCGCGCGCAGGAAAATCCGGAGATAGGCATGGATATTAAAAAGTGTGTTGACTGTGGGATGGAAGTCGAGGAGTTGGAGTTCTAGAAGGTCCTTTTCCCCCGCTGTCATTTGCCTTCTGATATGAAACTCAAGAAGAAGTCGCGGCTGGCAGGCAGTCTTGCTTCCCTGCTGGATAAATAGGGTATATATATCGTCCATGGCTTATTACATAGATAGATATCATACATAAAGTAAAATTTTATTTAATAATAATAAGATTTATTCCATACATCAAACGTAAGGCAAATACCTACTTACCTAGGTAGTATGTATGCGAGAAACGAGAGCAATGATGTTGTTTCCTTTGTCAATGTTATATTAGTTGCTTATTACTTTTCGGTTTTTTTATTTTATTTCAGCGGTATCATGTACAAGCTCGCTTCAAGAACACTACTACTCTACTATCCGCGCGTTTAAGCGCTACGATGGCTGCGGTTGAACCATACCGCATTCGGTGAACGAAAGAGCCCTGAAGGTCCAAAAGGTCTCTTGATCGATCGACAAGAAAGCCCGCAACCAGATTCGTGGTTGTCTAGAACATACTACCTGTTCTGTCGATTTAGCGTCCTGCGTTTTGTGTCTCCTCTTCCAGCAAAGCACATTGTGAGCTTCTCGGGAATTTGTTTCTGCTCTGGCTACCCCTGGCCGCCGCTGGCAATCTGTGAAGAAGACGATTTTTGGAGTTGGCCTTCACGCTGTTATTTCATATTTATCCTGGAAGTCGTGGAACTATCACACCTCCGTATGGCCTGGCAGCCCCCTTCTGCCATGGCCGGGAGTGGAGGACTTACTGGAGGTACGGGAGAAGGAGTTTCTCCAAGCGGCCATCCTCAGGGCACAGAGTATACCCTTCAAGGTAAACGCTGCCCTCCCTGCTCATCATTTGAATACCAGTTTACAGCTATATCTCCGAACCTTCATTCTCTAGGGGTAATGCGCTTCCTTCAGACCGAATGGCATCGCCACGAGCGAGACCGCAATGCGTGGGAGATCGAGCGTGCGGAGATGAAATCACGAATCGGGAGGCTGGAAGGGGATGTCCGAACAAGCAAAAGATTGCACGAATCTCTGGGAAAGCATATCAAGATGCTGGAGCTCGCCTTGAGGAAGGAGCGCGAGAAAGTTCGGAGTCTTACTAATGGCGAAAAGGTCGATGAGACCAGAGACCCTAGGGAAATTGCCAAGGAGAATCTGAAAAGTCTTTCTAAGTGTGCGTGAGCTCCTGCACTTTAATCAATAGTGGCCATCTACTAATGCAGATCCTAGCGTCTCGTAGCAGATCTCATCACAGCTTCCTCGATACGGATCCTGAATCCGAAGATACCGACCAGCACGACATGCGACAGGAAACAGAAAGAGAGAGATCACGGGTCTACCTTGGGAAGTGTTCACAGGAGGTCGCGTATCATGTCATTCCTGCGTCGCATCCACCCCCAGATATCGGCGATGGAGATATTCAAAGTAACCTGTTCGGAAACCAGCAGGTATCACAACAGAGCCTCGAGGAGGCCTATTTGCAGCAGAGACAAAAGCAACAGAATAACCTTATGGCCCGGGAAGCGGCGATCCAGAATCACCAGCCCATAGTCCCAAGCTATGCTGAAAGCACTGGTATGGGGCGCGGTTCCGCTCACACAAGCCACCCCAACCCTTCGAGAGACGCAACCGACAAGAAAATTGCTGAGTTACAGCAGACCACTGCTACTGGCGCTGAAAATAGAAAGCAGGCGTTTGAGACGTCCACTTCAGATGAATTCATGGAGTCGACTAAACAAGGGTTGGACCCGTACAACCGACAAATCTCGGTCAAAGAAGACATCAGACCGCAGAGAGCCATGGAGGATGTCTCAGATGATGTGGATGGATGGAACTTCGATGAACCAATTACCCAAGAGCTTCAAGTGGAATCCGATCCTCTGCATAGACCGGACACGGATGTCTTCCCGAATGCAAACTTCGTGCCCCCAAAGTCACCACCGCCAAGAGGCTCCCACCGAAGGAAAAGCTCTGGTGCTAGGCGCAAGAGTGATGGCGGACTTGACGCACGAGATGCAAACGTAGCTGCGCAGCAGAAGGTTGATTGCAATTTCAAAGTTCGATTCGCTCTCAGGGGTCATCTGGATGTCGTTCGATCTGTGATTTTTACTGGCGGTGGGAGCCCTTCAGAGCCAGAGATTTGTACCTCTAGCGATGATGGGACGCTTAAACGCTGGATCATTCCAGCATCATATGGCAGTTTCGGTCCCCACGGGAGTGCTCCTAGCAGCGACTTGGACATCACTAGCTACTTCACCCACCGCGGACACGCCGGTGCTGTCACTTCATTGGCTGCATGCCCACCTTCGCAGAATTTCTCAAATGGCGGACGGGCTCTCGGGGATGGCTGGGTATTTTCTGGCGGACAGGACGCTACTGTTCGAGTCTGGGAAAGGGGGCGAGTTGATCCCAAGGCTACCTTAGATGGTCACACGGATGCTGTTTGGGGATTATGTGTCTTGCCAGGCACAGCAGGTTCTATCTTTAGCGAACAATGCACTGGCTATGGCGGACCTGATAGAATATTGTTGGCCTCAGGCGCTGCTGATGGTAGGATACTCATCTGGGCTGTCAGTTCTCCGCCTCAAGTCACATCCCCTCAACCAGGAGCGCGAAGGGGCGCAGGTGGTGGACGGCGAGCTAATTCTGTTTCCTCTGGGTCTAACTTCCCATCCTCGCCGCAACCCAGCATGGCAACAAGTACGCCGTTCCACTATACACTTGTACATCATATTAGACGTCCGGATTCCCCCTCTCCAACTTGTATCAGTCCATTATCACTTGCAGGTGTGAACTTTGTGGTCTCCTATACTGATGCTTCAATTCTTGTCTATGATACAAGGACCGGAGAAGAACTTGTTGGCATGGCTAGCCTAGAAACTTACGATGGGACCCCATCAACTGGCGTTAATTCGGTGGTCACGACCACCATCGGGTTTGACGGAACTGCCAACCTTGACCCCAATAGGGGCCTGGCAGAAGAAGAGGCAGTGGTACATGGAGCCACTGGAACGAGCGGAGGTGTAGAGGGAGTTATTATTAGCGGATATGAAGACCGATATATCCGTTTCTTTGATGCTAATAGCGGTGAGTCTTCTTCATGGACGAAAATCATTAGAAGTAATACTAGCTGACATTTCTATTCTTAGGCCAGTGCACATACACCATGTTGGCTCACCCGTCCGCCATTTCGTCGTTATCTTTATCTCCTGATGGCCGCGAGCTTGTATCCGCCGGTCACGATGCAAGCCTGCGGTTCTGGTCTCTTGAAAAGCGTAGCTGCATCCAAGAGATTACTAGCCACAGACTAATGCGTGGTGAGGGCGTGTGCTCTGTCATCTGGAGTCGAGACAGCCGTTGGGTTGTCAGCGGTGGCGGTGACGGCGTTGTGAAGGTATTTTCAAGATGATGACCACATAATATCTATCAATCTATGAACCCCAGCCTCCTCTATTGTCCTTTTCGTGGACTGATTGGGCAACCATTTTCTCTTCGGGCATTCGCGATGGTGTCGCTGCATTTGTGCTATTACCCTTTTATATATTTTCTCATTCTGCCTTTTGCCTCTTCATTTCATTATACTTCATTCCTTGTTCTTCTCTCCTTCCCTTTACGTTTTCCTTTTCTGTCAATATTATTGGCTTTCTACAGCCCGCCACTACCCTCGGCGCTCAATGAGTTTAGTGGACGCCATTGACTCAAATACATCAAGACACTTGTTGCCCTCCTTTTCTCTGATCTACTACACCATGTATCACATGCTGTTTCTCACTGCTGTAGGAGACCATTGTGTTTTTATCTTTCTTTGATGGGTATTTTCTGGCATGCTTCGAAGGACTGACTGCCGCCCGACTTTCACCGTGGCCCTTTTTTTTTTTGCCATGTTTGGACCTTTCATGCCACATATCCTTTGCTAGCGGCCATTTTAAGGATGAGGTGTCTTGGACCATCGTTGTCGTATACTTAAATATCTCTTCTATTACCATGTTTTGGTACAACTTTCTCATCTACTTCAATGTTCCTTCGACATGTATGTGTATAACACAAGATCTTCCTATTCTTCTATTCTCATCTTCCCTTGCTTTCATGAATTTCATTATAGTGACTAGATATCTAGTGCCGGCTGACGATTATAAGCGATTCATGATTTAACTGTCTATAAATCGGTTGACAATAGAGCAGCCAACCAGCAAATCCAACCTTAATATCAATGCTACCGACATTTTTTGTCATCTTCTCTCATTAATTCCATGCTCCTTTAGCATTTTTCACCTACCCTAAAGTAGCTCGATAGGCGTGGCGACTTTTCGGACAGTCGTTAATATGCAGACAACGAATGCATGGCACGCTGTGCTGGGAAATCTGGCGTATGCGAGCACCACTGGAGTTGTAACCAACCCTTTTTATGATACGAATTTCCCTTTTTCTATTGCTGTGCATGCCAAGTCGTCTTGAAGAGACTAGCTAGTCTCACCGCCTCGAGCCGATCGTTAATGCGTTGTTCCAAAAAAGTTTCTAAGTCCTTCCAAAATGCATCTGTTTGTAGGACTCCAGGCTCTGGCACAGAGTTTGATGCTGATGCCAGCGTTCCTGCAATGGCAGTAATGCCAGAAACGTTTGGCTCCACAACATTGGCTCCACCAATGATCATAACCCCAAATTCAATCTCCTTTCCCCCATTTAGCGCCTCTGGCTCATCCGCTAAAACATCCGCGACTGTCTTTCCAGCAACTGGCTTCTTCTTGTAAAGGATTTTGATTTTGTCAAGCGCAACCACATTCCCCGAATTGTCAAGTATCCGTTCCCGTACTGCGTCCTTCAGATCCTGAATTGTAGTCGTAGATAGCGGTACATTATCTATTGAAAACTCAAGAATCGGATTGCGCGGAGATTTGAGGTGGATGGTGACGGACTTTGACGAACCAGGAACCATAGGCGTCTTGATCTTCTTTGGCATGGAAGGATGTGGGGATGGCATACGAGGGAGAGTATACTGTGAAGCTAGGTCAGTTGCCTATACCGTTGAGATGATTATGGATGCAAAACAAGACATACTGGCCCGCGCAGCCCTAATGTTTGAGGGTCGGCGATGTAGTCATTCTGAAGCTTAATAGGGCGTGAATCAAGGGCCGAAAGGAATGATTTGGTGAATGCGATTTCAGCCATCGCGAATGGACATTAATAAGGTGATCTAGCATTAAACCCCAATCTTACAAGTTGAGGGACTAGTTCATACTGACCGCCTTTGAACTTTGCCGGTTTCCGCCGCCTGGCAGAAGAAAAGAATGTGGATTTTGAAAAATAGAATTCACCACGCCAAGGGGCAAACTATCGGTCACCATTTGAACCATAGATGGTTAAGATGGGTTTGGGACGTCGCATGAAAAAGCAGGGACCCCCACCCCCATTAGACGAGTCGAAAATTTCCGTTCACAAGAAGCGCAAGGCAGGTGATTCAGAAAGCAAGGCAGAGCGACCCTCGGACAAAAAGCGCAGGAAAGCTGAGATTAAACGGAGGCCCGAACCAAAGGGCAAGAGTTATGAGGCAGCTGATGGAAAACCCGTCCGATCCGGTAGTGTTGCTGCGGTGAAATCTGCGAACAGAAAAAAGAAATTGTCCGATGTCATTGAATGGAATGAAGAAACCAACGAGGAACTGTCACACGATGAATTTGAGGGAATAGATGCTGCTGGTGACGAGCTTGGAGGTAATAGCACGGACGGAATTGGCTCAGAGCAGAAGGCTCAGGCCTTTGACGATGAGTCCATTTTTGACTCCGACGAGGATGGTTGTATTGGGGAAACTGTGTTTTCCGATGAAGATATTTCTGACGCCGAGAAGAAGCTTACAGCAGCAAATATGGCGGGCTTGTCGCGAAAATTGGACCAGCAAAAGGCGGCTGAAGATGAACAGGCAAAATTGGAGCTGCAGGAATCAACTTTGCAGACTAATATTTCTAACGATCGACCGGATGCCCTTGGCGATGGCGAAGCTGCGAAGTCAGTGAGTGGCGTGACTCCCGACATGCAGCTGCTACGGACACGGATTACCGACACTATTCGAATTTTGGGCGACCTTCCTAAACTGAGCCAGCCTGACAAATCGCGCGCGGACTATATGCAACAGCTGCTCGAAGATATCTGCATCTACTATGGATACACCTCTTTCCTAGCCGAAAAGCTTCTCTCCCTCTTTACCCCAATGGAAGCCTTTGCCTTCTTTGAAGCGAACGAAACGCCGCGTCCTGTTGTTATCCGTACCAACACCCTGAAAACGAATCGACGAACGCTGGCGCAAGCGCTCATCAATCGAGGAGTCGTTCTAGAACCCGTTGGAAAATGGTCCAAGGTTGGCCTGCAAGTGTTTGAGTCCGCTGTACCGCTGGGCGCCACTCCAGAATATCTGGCAGGACATTACATTCTGCAAGCGGCTTCGTCATTCCTCCCCGTCATCGCTCTTGCTCCACAGCCTAACGAGCGTATCCTCGATATGGCGGCGGCTCCTGGTGGAAAGACAACATACATTTCTGCCTTGATGCGTAACACAGGGTGTATAATTGCCAATGATGCCAGTAAAGCTCGAGCAAAAGGTCTGATCGGTAATATCCATCGCCTTGGATGTAAGAACACAATCGTGTCGTGTCAAGATGCGAGAACAGTATTCCCTAAAGCTCTTGGTGGTTTTGATCGAGTTATATTAGATGCTCCATGCACCGGTACTGGCGTTATCTCTAAGGACCCAAGTGTCAAAACATCCAAGACAGCCCGAGACTTTTTGGCTATTCCGCACATGCAGAAGCAGTTGCTTCTTGCGGCAATTGATTCTACAGATCATTCTTCAAAGACTGGCGGCTATATTGTCTACTCTACCTGCAGTGTTACAGTTGAAGAAAATGAACAGGTTGTGCAATACGCACTCCACAAACGTCCTAATGTGAAAATCGTTGACACCGGCTTGGGCAACTTCGGCAGCGAGGGATTTAGAAGCTACATGACTAAAAAATTTGACGAACGGATGGCACTGGCTCGCCGGTACTTTCCTCACCGTGAGAATGTTGACGGCTTCTTCGTTTGTAAGCTGATAAAGACTGGGCCCAGCAAGTTGGTGGTTGGAGCCGGATCTTCTAAAGAAAGGCAGGGTGAAACTGAGACCATTGAGAAAAAACCTGTCACGGAAGAAGGTAGTTCTTCAATTGACACTGATTCGTTCGGGCCCTTCGACAACGAGGGTGATACTGAGATCATTGCTCGGGCAGAACGCAATCGCCTCCGCAGGAAAGGGGTCAATCCGAAGGCAGTTGGGAACAAACTGAAGAGTGACGGGGGGGATCTAAATGAAAAGGCTGATTCTCAGGATAAGCTTGTTAAGTCGATATCCGTCAGCATAGACACCAAGGTGACAAAGGAGAAAGCAAGCAACTCGCGGCCAGTACAAGACATAAATGGTCGTGGCGGACCCAAGAAGCATGGAATTTCCTCTTCCACAAACACCAAAAAGGCCAGGAAGGTAGTTTAGGGCTTGTATACTATTCCAATACCCAGAATGTGTAAGTAGATCATTACTATGTACATGGTGTTCCAGACCTAATGCTCAATGAGAAGATTTAGTCCACCAAAGATTCGTACTTTCTAGACCCGAGTACAATACATAGATGATTAAGGTCATGGATGATAGGGTAGAATTATTATTCTTAAATGAGAGGGTGCAAACAGTCATCAGAACCGTACTGGCGCATTCAACGGTCGAAATATTATAATACTATTATACATTATTAGTTGGCATTACTAATAGGTTGGGGAGGATTCTGCCTTACTTGACTGCCCTGTAGGCCGTGAACGCCAGCACATAGAAGCGGAATGGGATTTTTCTACTCTTTCTGAACTGGTCCGACATTCTAGTGACAGTGACATCCTCTCGCCAGCTTCAGGAACGAGTAGATACTAGAAGAAGAACAGCGTCAGGATCGGCAGCCTCATGAACAATTAGGAAAACAAAAACACTGTACTGCATACTAGGTAGGAAAAATAAGATCATTTGGAATGCCTCGGTCTACTACCTACTAAATAGTGTCACAATTCAGAGAAGATGTGAAGTCACGATGATCTCTGCCGATTCTCCGGCTGCGTTGGCAAGGCGTCTTGACCGCAAATTTTCAAAGCTTGCCTACAAGTTTCAAACTCGTCAATCTTTATCAATCCAGTAATGGATTTGGCTCTTGCAGAATTAGAATCCCCGAAACCAGGAGAACGAATTAACTATACTGCAGGCACCAAAAAGTAACTATATATGTAGTATGGCGTTGATTGATCTACATTCATTGGAGCGTTCAGACTTCCTTCCATCGAGCACAGCTGCAGTACTACGAAAAAGGCAAAAAATCCTCAACAACAAGAGATTGAAGTAACTAATCAAATAGATCAACAATTTCATGGAGAATAGCCTTCGCCCTTCGCGTGAGACACTATTGTACTCTATTTCGCAAAAGAAATCCCTGGAATCAAGCCCGGAAAATACATGGTTGGCTAGTATACTTCGGCTTTGGCAGGATCTTACAAAGTATATCGCGTCACCTACATAAGGTACTGGGACAAATAGACTACTCAAAGAGCTGATTCCACCTATAAATCCTCACTCACTATGTTTCGATCCACTTACCAGAAAAATTGCTCGATATGAGGTGGAACTGGAGCACTTTTTTTTTAACATGGATGAATTTTTGCTCCGAATACGTACTACCTATCAAATCCATTCTCGCCATCGATATGAATAATAAATCAACGGCTTCAGGACGAAATTCGGGAGTGAATTAATGCTGTTTCCTGTATTTGCGCGGATGTCCCTTAGCTAAGTCTCAGATTCCAATCTTAAGCAAACAGATATGTCCATCGCGATTATTCTTGGCAAAAATGCCAGAGATAGACATGCTCTCTGCAGAGGTGACGCTCGTAACGACCCTAGGTCAAATTACATAACTGTCGTCGAATGATGCCAAGTATCAATATCTTTCGTCAACCCTGTCTTGATAAAGAAAAGGTCTTCCCCTGAGCCCTCTAGGCCATTTCCTATAGTTATATGGTGACCGGCCATTAACTGTATCATGTCTCCGGTCAATTCGAATTGAGTGCAATGAGGCAGAGCTCTTATGGTGGCTACTTCAAGTTTCCAATGTTTCATGTTTGGATGAACTTGCTCTACTATGATGACGCCTACAATAATATGTATCATAGTATGTTCGTTGACTTTCTTGACGCCAGTGCCAGAATACATACAGGCCTTGTTCTTCTTCAGTTCCATGATGTTGTGCTTCCTCTGAACGTTAAAGATGCCTCATTAAGTACATTACTCGCAAGGCATAAGTAACTACTAGAGGGATGAAAAAAAGAAAAAAGAAAGAAAATAACTCCCTAAAATAAAGGCGTCAAAATCATGCCTCCTGTCAGGTCCTTGGGTCTTCATAAATAACTGCTTATCGCTTGTCTTTAAGTCTGCAACAATAGCTCTATTCATTATATCGCTCGAAAGTGGTTCCCCTGAATCTCATCAGGTTCAACCACTGCCAAAAGCTGATCAATTGAAAGCAAAGGTGATATCACCTCATTTTCCTATTGTGGCAGATCATCACTTTGCATATAAATAAAAACTATTACCCACGAACACTCATACATAGCAAATTACAAAGGTTTACAACCTCGATCGACGTCAGCTTCGAATTAAACTTCGAAAAGTCAAATCTCCGATTCATCTGTCCGCCGATCCCTGAATATCGTCAAATCAAACCAATTTTCTCATCGTACATACACAATAGATAGGCGAAAGCTATGCATAATACCTTGCAAAGCGGCATACCTGATCGGGTTCATCCGGTCATTCGAAGACGATCCGAATATATAGAACCATTTTTCTTGCTAGAATCCGTTACAACCAAAAAATAGAGCCGACCACTAGTATGTAACAACGGTTTTTTTTTTCCTTTTTTCAATAACCGCTTGACTTATCTCAGCAGGCTCAGGGCCTGAGATACATAACGCTTGACGGCAAAACGTAATCGACTTAGTAGAGAGAGAATTCCTGAAGGTATAGGAAATTCTCATATGTAGGTACTAATGTAACGGCCTAATAAGTATTAGTAAATATAGCAAACAATTAGAATAGGTTACGACGCAGAAAGGGGGAGAAATTAATTAATAATTCTTTTCTCCCAAATTTACTGTTCCATTTCAATTCCAGAACGTTCCAGGGTATGGAGCGGACAGCCCACGTCACCAGCCTAACTGAGAGGCTGTGTAGTTATGCAGACTCAAAGACAGGCAGCGAGCCAAAGTTTCAGGGAGCGATGTGACTGTAGAGAGAGCAATGCCAATGATACCGAGGAAGCCGGGCGGCGAGGAAGTGTCCCAGGTGAATTGAAGAAAGGAAAGTAGGAAAGAAGAAAAGGAGGCCCATAAAACCATATCGTAAGATCTTACCCGATAATGCTCGTACCATAACACTCGCCGTTGCTGGTAGTAGGTACAGGCTGTATAACAAATGATGTTTGATCGGATGATAAGGTAGTTATGGGTTCTATTAATCTCACCTAGAAGAAGAGCAAATGGAGGATGATGAGAACATGGTAGATATTTTTAACTCGGAAGCTTTTAGTACACTACCTACATAGTATGCTTACAATATGTGATGAAATCGATCAATTACAATTACTGTTCCTAGCTGGAGAATTATTCTAGCTGTAACTCCCACAACACTTTAGGATAGACAGCATTTTCTGTAGTATCTCTTTTAAAGATCGAGACATCCTATCATGATTGTCTCATGTGATAAAAGGAACCTCGGTAGTGAATAGGTATAGTGGTCCCCTCGCCCACAAGCACTGATCATGAGTTCGAGTCCGATCAGGAAGTTTGCTATTGGAGTCGCCCACCGACGCCTCTGCAGCTGCCACTCAGCATTGCCATTGCTGCAGGCGAGTCTGGCCCACTAAAGGGTTTCAAGGGGGAAAAAAAGAAAAGAAAAAAGGCTTCCATGCTATTTCGGATGGATTTCTTGAAAAATCTGCCCACATCATTCGTGTTTATTTGTAGCCATAAACTCCAGTGAAATTGGCATTCTGAGTGCCGGTGTAGATGCAATCAAACGGTTCGTGTGTATGGCTTTGAGGCATGCGAGAAACTAAGCGCTGTGATTTGCCTAGATGACAGGCCTCATAGAAGTCTTCGTTCTTAGTTAGATTGCAGTCCAAGCCTAAGCTTTAACTATGGTGTGATAGAGTAAGCTGACGATGTAGGATCTTTCTCACGTTATTTCCTCTTGATCCATGCTACACCGCCGCGCCATAGTATGTATGGATCCGACATCAACTAGGCAGGCATCGTGCATACGTATCTAGTTCTGAGTTCCTTTACCATACTGTCGAATTTGGCAGAGTGGTAATTGCGGGGTCTGCTAGTCTGGGCCTGCCAAATTAAATATATCGATCTCGTGCTCCTTAGGTGCAACTGATAAATGCGATTAAATACATGTACATGTACAACCATTGTCAACCTCTATAGAAGAATTGCAAACTCCACGTCGGCGATATCGATGGTAGGAGAGTTGTACAATTCAACTCATGGCATTAGGTTGCTGTGCATTGAACTTTGCTCAAACAACGAGGAAGAATTGGCTCTGCACTCTGGAAGATGCTTATAATATTACAAGGTATCCTCAGATTACGAGCCGCACAGCTACTATCGAAACTCGCGGGAAAACACACACACAT
>NPHW01002580.1:0-20345 GCA_002240705.1 Elaphomyces granulatus
TTGCAAAACGTGCGGTCGGTTCCGGCTCGGGTAGACCTCGATTAGCGTAATCGGTTTTGATAATCGGCCAAAATAATCGATCCGACCGCGCTCTAACTCTATTTTCATGCGGGCAAGTAAAATAAGTTCCTGTCCCTTTTTTTCTTTTTTCGAAGTTTGAGCACCGATAAAGGCAATCTTATACTAATTAAGTGCGAGGGTACCTAACCTCCCCCAGCAAAGGTACCATCGGCAGTTGAACTAGATTGCCCCAAGGCCACACCAAGACTCTAGAGGTGGGAAAGGGGCCCCCGCCGACCGGCAGTTGAACTAGATTGCGACAAAGGGCGGGCCACATCTGACGTACGCATGCCTACCTAGATAGAGAAAGAGAAGCTGGCGTTTCGCCATGTACAGCGATTGGCGACAGCCTATCATATCTAATTCCCCTTGTTTTCGCTTTTTCTTTTTGTCGATTTTCATACTCTTCCCCTTTTTTTTTTTTTTAAAGTTGAAGGTTGTTGCCAAGCCTTTAGCTAATTTGCCGCCGTCCAAGTTTCCCACCCCCGGCGCCGCCGGAATACGTCTCCTTACCGGAGTCACCGGGAAGCGTGAACGGGCGAATGAGCTCGAGGCTTGGCTGGCATATGGTGGAGGCTGAGTGGAACGCGGCAATGTGTGATAGGGCTGTAAGAAACTTTTCAAAGACAAAGTTCCTTATTAGATTTTCAGCAGATACGAAAACACAATAATAATGAGAATCTTGTATGTACATATTATTAATAAAAAAATCCACAGCTCACTTTTTTCTCCAACTAGTTCCAATTAATAAAATATATGGAGACATGCAAGGGATATCTTAGCTCTTTGTCAATGCACAAAAATCCAGGAACAGGACCTCGGGAACATTACTCGCTGCACATGGCATGATGGCTACGCATGGCCCCATGCACTATGTATGATAGACGCGAGAACCCCTAAGTTGATGATATTTCCACGTATGATACTCTAACAAACAAGCTTGGCTTTCAACGGTGTAAAAAGATGGGGAAAAACATGTTGTCCAAATGGGGAATATGGAATTTAAGGACTGAACTATTGAAGTACCTTGAATGCATTATTCTTTCCGCCACACTGGATGTCTGGATGTGATTTTATCTTTAAGGCTAGTAATAAACCTTTGAGCTAGATGGTCAATCGATCCACGAGCTCGTGAGTCTCTCCCTTTACCTAGGTATGGAGCATGTCTAGCTTCAGTGGACCTCAGCCTGATAACTGACTGGTGGATAGGAAGCGACATCATCATACATGTAGGTAGTAAACAGAAGCTATTGGAAGCAAACTGTAAACTATCATCATAGGAGGAATGGCACAGCCTCCTTCGTCCAGGTAACGTTGACGCATTCCTTCACGAAAGGGGTGATGCCTCTGGCGATGGTAATGTATAAATTCCCCAGGAAATCCCTCGACTTTGTTCAACAGACACTCAGACAGACATCTTGAATTTACAGTTCATTATTACTTTTAATCATAATAATACTTTAATCTATATTTCTCTTCAAATTAAAATTCCTCTCTATCAAGATGCAGATCACTCAAGTCATTGCCTTCCTCGCTGTTGCTATTGTCGGTGCCGTCGCCGTTCCTGGCGGTCACCCACCACCACCACCTCCACCACCTCCATCTCGCCCAACCTCTGTCGTTCAACAGGTATTTTGTGGTTGTCACCTACTTGCTACGCAGTTCTAATTCCCCATTTAGATTACTTGCAATGGCAACTCTAACCCGTACTGCTGCTCTCCAAGTGGATCCGGTGGAACCACCTGCACTGGTCTTATTGAATCATCTGTCAACTGCAATGGCATCACTATCTGCTGCAACAACAATGCAGGTGTAAGTATACTCTTGGAAGCGTCATTGATTTATCCGAGACTGATATGCTGACTTCGATTACAGGCCCAAGACTGCTTTGCCAGCATCTCCGGACCCGTTACCATCAATTGATCGAGTTATATCTCTTTGCATTTGGGAGGGAAACCTTTCGAGGACCTGGAGCTATTCGCCTTGGGTATAAGCGCTTGTCTAAGTTGAATGGGAAAGGAAGAGCTTTGGAGTCGGTTGTGGCTAGCTTTCTCGTATATATTCTTGATACAATGAAGATACCTATTATTATTCAATCATTTTGGTGCTTTATATTATCGTAGACGAGTTTTTTTTTTTCCAGAACTGTCCGTTGGCCAGTTCCAAAACATTTGGCGAGTAATTTTCATGTTGTAACGAAGCACAGTGTTGAGGAACACATCTCTGTCTTTTCAAGAAACCTCTTACTATGAATAACATCTCATGGCCTTTCTATCATAGTAGGCGTTAAAGTATTTGTAAGCGATCGACATTGACCTTGCCAAGTTGCACTTTCTCCGAGTGTTTCAAACCCTTGTTTGTGTCCTCCGAGTTCAATTATTGGCGCCACACTGATCAGTCCTGCCTGACAAGCGGCGTACGTTTGAGTCACATTTCTCGGATTCTCAGTGAGATAACGTTTCAAGTTGTCGGAAACATCAATGTGTGGTATGTATTGCGGCCCGGATGACTTATGATTAGTATATATTCAATACATACCAGCATTGAATCATGCATTTCCTTAATCGCCTGCCCCCCCAGAAAAGAAGTAGTTATAATTCTCATTCTGAAATTGATACCGAGTTTTGATGGGAATCGTTATTGTCGTCCCCGTAGTTACAGCCTGCTTGGATCGCGCCTACAGGTCACAGCATGCTCCATTATGTTTCCTGTGAGGCAGTCAGGCTTGACATATTTGCCCGTCCAGCGAAAACTGAACCACTGAGCCACTCTCTACATTCTCCACGATTTCTGTCTCAAAAAGTTGCAATTCCCTATGAGTGGCACGTTCGTCTTCTCCATCCGGAATGTCTTGCTGGCTGCTGCCTAACTACCTGGACAATCGGAGGGTAGTAAATTATTCAAGGTTCTTATGATCGTTACATAGGTAATTATTTTTGTCCTGGACGCAAGTTCCGTTTTCCCATCCCTCTAACTTATCATAGGTTTTGTAATTGGCAATTCTTTCTTGAAAGTAAATATACGGGCGTAATAGCCATCGTTGGGATAAGACCCGTGACCTACCCAGAAGACTCTGCCTCGAGGATAGTCGCGCGGTCTGGGTCACGTCAGGATAGGATTCAGGAGCAATTGTGAATAGCTTCTTCGATTGTTGGAAAATTTCCATGGAAGTCTTAACCTTTTCACGGTCCGTACGTATACATTTTCCAATCAACGATGGATTGCAACGCATATATTTCGAATTCCCATGTATTAATATCGATTTGCAGTCCTGCAGCGAGGGGACGTTCTAACTCCTTTTTAACGTGCTCCTAGTAGCCTCCTACAGGGCCCCAGAGGAGAAGATAGTCAAGGTAGGCGGAGGAAAAGCCGTCTAGGAAATCGCCTAAAGTATCTCTGGAACGTCCTTGGGGTATTAAAAGCCATTCAAATAAAAGCCAAAACGTGAGCCACGGTGTGCGAGCCACTTAGGCTCGTCTTATGCAATTGTAAAGTGGTCCCCGTGGCGGATCGGCCTTCCTAGCAGCGTCTGATAGAGTGATCTATCCCTTTTTGGTCAAAAATATCGAGCAATTCGTGGGGAGAAAGCTTCATATTAGGGCGGGGTTTGGGTTATAAGGCCTGTTCAATACCCCTTAAACTGACCGCAAATTATTCCAATACCCTTATCTTTCTTCTGCGGATATCAGTCTGGCCTAGTCCACAAACCTCGATTCATTTCCATCTTTAGAAGTGGTGGATGAGCACCCACGTGGAGCTCTGAAGCTCACGGAATCCCCTGTATCAGATGGAATACAGGGGCAACATGCGGAAAAGATCATAAGGAAAAGTTTAAAGGATCACAAAGATTCCAACCCAACCGCCAGTTCAAAATAAACTAGGCCCTAAGCTACGCCAGGCTACTTCCTCTCATATGACTACAGTCACATTCCTTGAGGTCCGAACAGTCCAAAGACCACGTCTCTTCCTAATCCACGGCGACCTACGGGGTGCTCTCTCGAAGCTCCCGTTGACTACGACGGCCCTGCCCAAAAGATTCTATCAAAACCCACTCTCCGCCTTATTGACATACCCTCCTGATGTTGCCAATGACCCCTCCTTATCTCTGCCTGCTGCCGTCAAGCTACTGCTCATCGTCCTCACCAGACAATTCATCGTCATAAACAGGCGTGTAAGGAGGTCGCTGAGCCGTCAGTTTTCGGCTGTTGTAATCGGCGATTCTTAGTTGCATGACTGGAAAGGAGTTAGCTAACTATTCTTAACTGTCGTGAAGCTTTCTTACCTCCGGATGGAGCGGCAAACTCGGCATCTTTCAAAAGGCGCATTAAACATCAGGCCTTGTAGTTTCGAGGCTCTGGAAACGGCAACGTAATGAAGCCCGGCGGCACCGGATATACCACACACTACCTTGTCGAGTGTGACGCCTTGGGACTTGTGAACTGTTCACGGCTGCAGGTCTAGTTCTTGAGGATGAAGTCCTGCCGTACACGCAAGATCGGAACCACAAGCCGTACAGCGAGGTCTCGAAGCTCCTCCCTAGTACTTGTCAAAGGATAATAACCAGCGGCGGATCCTCTAGTGGGTTAGCCCTGATATTCACACGCTAAATCTTAATAGTGGGGCCAGCCCTACAGCCACCGCCCGGACCACCGCCAAAACCAGGGCGAACCCTAAAGCGGAATGGGAGCAACGTTGCTCCGTCCAACTTACACGCTTCAGATTGATCAGGATAAGAAAGGAAGGGAAAGAGAGGGAAATAACCATTATATGATTATATCTTCACTATAGCGCTATAAAGTTCTTGATGGCGCCCTCGAGGAATGAATCAGCACGTCCTTCTGAACCGGATTTCATTCAGCCTGAACCCCCCAAACCACATCCATCTTTCATCCAGGTGGCCAAGCCATATGTCTTCGAGCATACCATCCAGCAATGCCTTGCTGCGGTTGCGGTGAATTCGTCGCGAGAGGATAACATGCGTATCCAGGGCGTTACTTGGATTGACAATGTGCGGAAGGCTTTGCGTCTGTAGGTGCTGTAATTGGCTTCCGGAAAAAAAAAATTTTTCTTTCTTTCTTTAGTACTTCGTCCTTTTCTTCCCTTATGTTTTATTCTTGTTTATTCTAGATTTATGTTAATATGGTTCTCAGCCCTGTTCGTACGTTCAACACGGCCTGTGTGTATTATCACAAATTCAGGCTTACTCATAATGATAACGAGTACAATTACGTGGTGAGTGTTATTATCTTCAACATGAAAATCACTAGCTTGTTCCTTTCCTGATTTCTTTTTCGATATATAGGATGCGGCGGCGGCAGCCTTGTTTACTGCTTGCAAGATCGAGGATACTCTGAAGAAGTCTCGGGAGATCTTGTGCGCTTCCTACAATTTAAAACTGTCAGCCGCGGAATATGCGTCCCCTGATGACCCTGTAAGCTTGACCGTATCTTTCCCATCTTTATTTCTACTCACTGCTTGTGTCTAACTTTGAAGTTTTAAGCTCTTCGACACTCTCGCCCGGGGTGTCATCGGGCTAGAGCGGCTGATGCTAGAAGCGTCAGGATTCGACTTTAGGAACCGCCACCCGCAGAAGTTGTTGGTCAAGCTGGCCAAACACTATGCAGTTCAGAAAGAATCAGACCTTGCCATTGTTGCTTACTGCATGTCGCTCGATTTGAATAGAACGTTTTCACTGCTTAAGCAGACCACCGCAACAATGGCGTTTGCCTGTCTTGAGCTTACTGCGCGACTTCTTGACGATCGCTTGGAGGAAGTGGGGTCAGGTGGCGATTACGGAACCTGGAAGACTACTCGCGAAGAGATCATGGGTAATAGTCCTCATATTCTTGTTGACTCCTTCGCTTGTTTTTTCATTGTTCTTTTCTTTTAATTCTTTCCCCTCTACTGTGACCTAGGTTGTCGTTGCAGCATCCCTAACCGCGCAAGATAGAAACTATGCTCGACCTGCTCGATCTGTACACTCACCACCGAGCCAATACAGCTGTTGGTCCACGTTTTCCTATCGAAGCTTTCCTTGCAGTCCGTATCCCTTTAAACCAGGAAGCAGACACTAAAAGGCTACCCCGATACACCAATTGGGTAGATAAGGGCACCCTCCATACTGGTGCTAATGGCCTCAAGAACGGCAGAGAATCGAGTACGAAGGATAAAGAAAAAGATAAAGACGTTTTCCCTCCGAACGCACTGACTCCTATCTCCGCCATTGGAGAAAAACCTAAGCAGAGTGAGCGTGGTCGCGATGGAACAGTCCGTTTTATGCTAGACCCCGAGCGTGCTTACTCCGAGAGAGCAACGGTTGCAGGATACTTCAAAGTCGAAGTTGAGGAGTTCGAGATGGATGACTGAAGTGGAGGCCGGTTGTTCGAGTACACTTGTAGAGGCTGACTCGCGAGTCGGGTTTGCAATCATCGTATCTGGGTTCTGAAAGAATCAATCCTAGACATTAAAGTTGGAGGACAGCTTGGGAGAGCAATTTGCTCGCCGAAGCAATCTGGATTGTCTGTCCAACCCCTGTCTAGATTGTCACTGTTTCGCAGCTTGGCAGGCTGGGAGCCGGAGTTCCGGTCAGAGTATCGAAGTTAGCAGCTGTCCTAGTTGTGGATGAGGTGAGCACGCTGTGAAATTATCACACACTCTCTTTTTGAGCGACCAAGTTTTGACCTTTGGCCAGGTGTCATAGCAATCTCATAAGAAAGAGCCATTAGGGATCACAGTTCACGGGTTGTCATTTAATCTGACTTCCATCTGTGAATCTTGGTCGGCCTACTCGGCGCATTTGGCTGATCCCATTATGCTGTAATAACATTTCATAACTATTAATTCATACAGTTGATTTTTGACAACGATATTGTACACCAGTTACCAGGGTCTGTCTCTAACACCATGAGTGATAATTTCAGGTTCTATTAAAAAGGAGCAGCTTTGGAGTATGATAGAATTGAGTGATAACCACTATCCTCTTCCCCCAAAGAGTGCCCTTCCATCCCTTCTCAACATATCTGTGCTTTTACAAACCACACCAGTGCTCTCTCCACCAATCAACAAAATCCACGCAATCAATCCCAAGTTCAGTAAAAAGAAGCACGGAGCAATGGATCCCCATTTAATCCGAGCGTACAACCAGCCATAATCAGTAAACGAATTAAGGTCGATATATGGCAAAAAGCTAGCTTGAAGACACCAACAATTGTTGTAGAAGCCCGATTGCTCGAAAGCGACGAGGATGATGATGGCAGAAGCGATGAGGGAGTCTTTGAAGATGGTGAGGTATCAGACCAGCTTCAGCTTCAGTTTCAATGTCTTACTACGGAGCAGGTAGGAGAGCGGCATGTCGGCAATTGCGCTGGAAATCCAGAGCAGCGAAACCACCAGCCACGATAGCGTTCGACAACCGATGCTGAGTGTCTGTAATTTGTCACGGAAAGAAACACTGCTGGCGTACAGGCTCCGAGAACGAAAGAAAGTAACAAGCCCCTGCTTCGGTCGGGGTTTTGCGAATACTCTGTTTCCAAAAAGGAGGACCGCGTTCACCTTGTTCTTCGGGTTCTGATAGTGGCACCGGTAGGATGTGTTTGCAAGGCCGCCATGTGCTGTTCAGTGGAATTCCCGAATAGTGAGTTACAGCAGCAGTAGCACATGGTTTCTCCTCCTCGGGACCGGGTTCTTTGCATGCACATTGAATTACTTTGTTGTCTGGGAAGAGATCGATACACGTATCACCGGTCATATTCTTCTTCATCTTTTGAAGCACTTCTGCGGGCCCATTCACCGTGAGAAAAGAGCCAAGACTGCCAGAAAACACAACTAGAGGGACGAATATAAACAGAAGAGAGACCAGCGCGATACTGTGCGACGTTTCGAATTCGCTGGTAAACCCAATGGTATTTCCTTCATACTGGTAGACCGTTTTCGAAATCGCAATCGCTACGCTGATGCCCAGTGATAGTACAGGAACCAGAGTCAAGGTCAATGATATTTTCCTCATCGATGAGAGCGCGTGGCTGGCTTCTTTGATGTGCTGCTTCTCGGTGGATGTCAACCTTCCATTTTTAATCGTGCTAGCCCTAGTTCTAATAATGAAGTGTCTCAAGACGTCCTGCCAACCACACGCTTCATACGTCGCCCAGAGGACCGCAATATGCCTGGCGAGGCTGGACTAACCCGAGCTATATCCTTCATCAGATTTACCTTGGAGTTGGCGAGCGATATTCTTCTTCATCTTCTTCTCCGAGAGGCGCAGTAACCGTCTGTTGATTTCGATCCGGGTCAAAATACTCCACAGGCTGTCAATCGGGTCCCCGAGTGCATGGGTAATGACTGCCATGGAATTTGATACCCACAATGGCGCGAAAGTGAAATGACTGATCAGCATCAGCGCAGGCAGGAGCCACAGCGAAAACCGATTGACGATATCTCCAGCATCCCAGGCTGCGTATCCTTCTCCGCACATCTATGATCTGGTTGCACCCGTATATGCTCAGAAGTCTTCTTAATGGGTCGTAGAAGAATCCAGGATGCAATTGATTGTATTCGTTGGGATCTTTGATGTCCTGGATCTCCTTGAGGCATGAGGTGGAATTGACATTGTTCTCCATCTTCCACGGCCAAGCGGCAGCCTGTTGTGTGCACATGATGATGATGATGATGATGATGATGATGATGGCCGAGAATCCCAGGACTCCTCCGTGGATGGCATAGCCGATGATGCTAATCCTAGGTGGCATTCTTTCTTTCTTTTTTTCAAGAGTTGCACGTAACTTGTGCGTAGCTGCTCTCTACCTTGAGCTTTAAGAGGTTTTAGGGTGTCATATATATATTGGTCTAAAGGATTTGATGAGTTTGTGTCTATATGTATACTAGGTAACTATATATTATCCATTTCGTCCCACCTATTAATACATTAATACTCAGCTCTAGTAATTTCCTTCCTGAGTATCCTCACCTTGAAAGCTAAAGCCACCGCACCAAAATTTGTTGGCGATGGCTTGCTGCCATTATACTTCTCATTCGTCAGCCTAGGTACTTTCAAACCCCAACCACACATTCTAGGTGTATATAGCCTCCCCAGCCCATCCTAGGAATGTACGTACGGGCCGACATGGGCTGTATTCCTGTCAGCCTGATTAGGCATGCAATAGTCATACTGTAGGGTTGTAGAACGTGGAGAAGATACTAGGAGTATACCTACATATTTGCCAGCTTCACCATATATTAGAAAAGAGAACCAGAATAATATCTCAGTCATGGCTACAGCAAGATTATGAGTCTATCCTAGGGTAGTTTACATGGATACCTAGAATTAAAAGACCACTGTATTTTGTCGTTATTTTTCCCTCTTCTCTCTCCTTTTCCCCTCTCGGCTATTGAATTGCAAAAATACCGGATCTCCCTCCACTGTTAAAGGGAATTCCGGGCGAAATGAAAAATGAAAGAAAATTCACTATAACATTACATATCTGTCGGCGTTAATATAATGATAATAACTATAAGGTCGCTTTTACAGTAACCCGTACTATACCTATCCAATTCTAATTGACGAGAAGAGAACGGGGGAGAAAAGAAAGAGAAAAGGTGATCCCTGCAAAAAGGAAAAAAAAAGAAACAAATCGGCTATATTCTTTCGTTCCAAGACCTCACCGTCGGGTGAGCTCCGAGCTGAGACATGCCAAGAGCTAGGTACGTCTCAGTTAGCATCAGGGTCATATTTTCCGAACTCACAGCGACATACCTTCTCTGAGACCGCGCCCTGGTTATACAGGTATTTGCTTAGGCCACGGACGACCTCGAGTTGTTCATCAACCGTCAATCCGTTGATGGCAATCTCCATGATATCCCCAACGCTCGCGTTGTGTAGGGCAATGAAGCTGTGGTAATACATATATGCAAAAAAGCCCATGATAAACTGGCAGTCCATCCGATCCGTAATACCACCGTGACCCGGGATCGACTCACCGAAATCTTTGATCTTGAAAGTGCGCTTCAGCCCCGATGCAAAGAAGCCGCCAAATGGGGCGATCAGGGATGCAAAGGTTGCGAAGACGAGGATGTGGAACTGTATCGGCGCGATGTGAAAGGTCCGCCCGAAGCCGGTCCAGTCAGGGAGTTTATAGGATTTGGACGTGAAGACGGGATTGGGGGTGCATTCCAAGCCGGTGAGCACATTCGATCCCAGGTCCGTTACTGGACAGATGAAGTACTTGTACTGCATGAGGATGTTTGTGATAAAATACCCGAAGACGATGGTGCAAACCCACGCTCCCATGAATCCCTCGACCGTCTTCTTCGGGGACAGCTTGATCAGCTGGGTGCGCCCAAAGGTGATGCCGACGACATAGGCGAAGATGTCGTTCGTGATCACCAGTGACGCGGGCAGGAAAAACCAGATCATGCCTTCAAAGATGTTGTTCATGATGAAATGGGCCTGGACGACGATCAGGTAGAGGGCCATATGGGTCCAGGCGAATTGCGTAAACTGAAACCGGTAATGGCCTTTTTGCAGCGTGGCCACAAAAAAGACGAACCCTTTCGGAACGGCCCATCAGTGATAAGATACTTCCTACACAATGCAGGGTAGGTACGTAGACTCACCCATCACATAGAGAACAAAGCTGATGAAGCGGTGATGGGTCGCAAACGGCAGCAGGACTCTGTCCACCAAGAGCACGTGTTTGAAGTAGTATATGACGCTCTCTCCGTAGAGGAAATACATGGTCGTTGCAAGGAAGTACCAATTTAGCGACTTGGTGAAGCGTAGATTCTTCTCCTTGCTGGGCACATTGGCGATGGCGATGACCTCCTTGAACGACATGATTTGGATGGCGGTGACAATGGCTATCACGTAGATATGACCGGAGAACATGGCAATGAAGAAGCCGGCAATCATAACAAACGTCCAAATCGTCCGTGTAATGAAAGTCTGCTTCTTCTTCTCATACTCCGACAGCGGTGGCTCACCGGATTTCTCCTGATTTTGATCAGCGGTCGACGACTTTTTTCTTTTTCCCTTTCTTTTCCCCCTCCGTTCGTCCCTCTCCCACCGAGTGGAGACAAGGATTGCGGGGCGACGAAGAACAAGGTGGAGAGCATCCTACCTCCTCCCGTACTGCTGAAGACTTGGACATGCTACCATGCTTGGTCGGACTCCCCGGTTCGGACCCGGCTTCACTAATATCGGACGAGCTCTGTCGTCGGTGCTCGATGCCATTTGTCGATCGATGTTGGAACCGAACGTTTCTTCGCGTTTTCGCCATGGTGAAGGGAAGATATAGTAGTGTCACATCCGACGGGGAGAACGAAGGTTACCACTGACACTATGCGGAGGGGGGTTTTCATGTGAAGTTGATGATCGATCTCGACGGGTTTAGCGATAACTAGTATAAGTAAGATTGATCTGGGTGAGCAGCGGAATTACAACGACAAGAACACCAACGACAAGGAGAAGGGTCAAATCACCAGAAGACCAGCAGGATGGACTCATACCAAGAGATAGAGAGAAAACTCAGGCTTGAACTGTTGGAGGCGCAGGATTGGAGTTAAGTCAGGCATCTGACGGGCTTCGTCGGAAGACTAACAACATCTTGGACTAGCTTATCTGGACTTAATTTATCCACGGCCCCGAACCGAAGATGCATCGTCCGGCCCGATCCGCGTCCACTCAACTACTGACACAACCAACAACCAACCATGTTCAGTTAATGGAGGTATATCCTAGTTCTCTCTGTTTTGTTTGAAATCCTTACCTTACTGAGTCTGGTATGGACTACAGTGATGAAGATCGATTTTCAGATGATGGTTTCGACTCCCTACCTCTAGGATCCCTCATACAAATCGAGCAGAGCGCCTCTCGACAGTTCCGGAGGACCCAAGACAATCAAGATGCGTCGTTCGAACCGACGCGCGGGGCCTATCTGCGTGGGGAACATGCCCAAGGGGAAGATGCCCCCCCGATTTTACAGGTGCCAGGACAGTCTTTGCGTCCCGAGCAAGCATGGAATCCATCCCCGCAGGCAGTCTCCGAACTCATAAGCTCGGAGTATGGAGATGTGGACTTGGGGGAACTAGATGCGCAGGTACTGGAGGATGATGATGGTTTACAAGCAACAGTCCGCCAACAATCTCCCCCGGGAGGAACCTTCCTCTCAGTTCAAGACGATCGTATGGAAGATCTGCAGTTGCATGGAGACTCTGCGACCGTTCGCGGCGAGTCTCATCAAGTAGACCTTTCCCAATACCCAATGCAGGTGGAAGAGTTCGGAGGGGATGTAGGGCCCCACCAGGTAGCAGGGATCCTGAGTGAGATGGACGAGTTGAAGACACAGATTGAAATGGTGTGAAGACCCTCCAGCCTGTTATGACATATCCCGAGGCTCACATGGAGATAGTTTGCCCGCGAGAACGAGCGGATGAGGCAGGAACTCAAAGCCGCAAAATCCGATGCGAGTACCAAAGCCGGTGAAGTGGCGATCCTACGAGCCAAACAAACACGACTACTGAGAGAAAATGACCAGCGGGTTGCTGGTCTGCGGAAACAATTGGACGAGAATGTGGCCATCTATAACGAGCAACTTCAAGCCGCTCGCGCGGAGACCAAGGCGGTCACCACTGAAGTCGACTTTTTGAAGCAAGACCTGGCCGAGGAGGCTCTGAGACTGAACCGGCTAAAGGCGAAGAACCAGACAGAGGAGAAGGGCCAACCGATGACCCCCCGGAAATCCAAGGTGCTCCCACTGCGGGACGGGTTCGATGACGATGAGATGGTCATGTCTCCGACGAAATCTTCAGGAGGCCGACATAAGCGGGGGACGCCCGCCGCTTCTGGGAAGCGGAAGCGAAATCAGAGTCAGGGGAGTCCGATACCGATGGCTCCTCTCCAGCTGAGTCGAAATGAACCCGTCGTGGACGAGGTCACCCTGCCACCCACCGCGGACCCGGACGGCGATGCGGATAGCGAGATGGAAAAATCGGTGCCCGCTTCGGTAGAGGAACGTCGAAATATGCGCTCCATGAAGTGGATCTTGAATCACCGAACGCCGCCAAATAAAGAGCGGGATGTTGAGGTGCTGTCCAAGCTGGCTTTTCCGTGGGAGCCAGACCGAAAATTGTCCGCGATCGTGTTTGAAGAGACGACAGCCCAGCGCACAGGCAACTACCCTGCAGAGTACGCCAAGTGCATCGTCACCATGTGGCAGCAGTCCCTGGACAAGAAATTCTATGAGCCAATCTCTCTGTTTATGGGAATCATCAAGTTTCTTCTGATCCTGGACGCCCCAGCGATTGTTCCCACGCTCGTCAAGCCCCTCGTCAACGTACTGCAACTGTCTGCGGAAGTGAACGGAGTTCCTCGCTTCAAGCATTCCTCAGCCTCCAGGCAAAATCGGGGCCAGCCTAAACGGACTCCTCAGTCGGAGCTCCACCTCGAAGTTGATTCGACGGAGGCCGTGGAAGTGCTTTATCTTCTAGCAAGTGGATGTCTTGGGGACGAGGGCTTGACGGAGCTATTCTGGAAAGTTGTGCGCTATGACTTTATCCTAGCCATGACCAATTGTTCCCAGCTGACAGATGACATCATCGTCACCCTGAATCTTCTCTCCTTCAGCATCCAGCCCAAAGCCTTTGGACCTATCCAGGAAAACGAACCGAGTCAGCGAACCTGTGAGCATTATATCATCGATCGTGTGACGAATCTCTTCTTCGAGATCCCACAAGCTGACGAGGGTCAAGATCCTTGCACCCCGGTTCAGATGTGTGAGGTGCGACTCCAAGCGTTATCATTCTTCGACGCGATGGCCTTCTCTAGCCCCGATCCCAGCCACAATCACGGGAGTTTCATGATGGCTTCGCATCCGACCGCACTAGCCCGGCTGATTCGATCAATGCATGATGAATTGGATATGATGTATTCCCATACGCCGGAGCACAATTACCATGTAGCTCTCGTCAACGGACTCGTAGATCTTATCTATGGGGTGATGAAAAACCATGGGAACATCGATGATCTGCAGTCGAAGCTCAGCCTGGTCCCGGGGGGAAAGCAAAAATTCCTCGTCGCTCTGACGCGGCTGGCCTGCGACGTAAATTCGGTGCTCCGGTCCGGGATCACGGAGGAGACGGTGGAGATGGCTCACGAGATCCTCGAGAATTCGGTGAATCCCCAGGAGGCCGAAGCTTTGCAGGAGGTCTTTCCGAGTTCCAAAGAGGAAGATTCGTAGGAGAGCCAGATCGTTCGGATAACGACCAGTCAAAATCATCTACATGCAGCGTTTAGTTCTATATGTAGGGTCCTACATTTATGTATGTCTCCACGGCGACTGGTAGGTTCTCAACGAGAGTTGAGCATCTTGTCGTGCATCATAAGGATAAGGATGATGAGCTGACGAGAATTGTATATAGTGTATATAGTTGTAGGTAAGCACGGTACATGTCCGCACATATATGTACGTACGTTAGATATTATTTATTTTAACTTATGTCCTGCTATGTTTTGTTGAAGTTCGCAGTTGACCGCATTGAGACTTATACAATTGGTGAGTCAATGGTGACACCTGGACTAGGATGATTGCACCTCAGTACTCACGACATACACGTTTGCTAATAGTATAGATAGACCCCAATGGGTGGTTACAGCTTTGAAATCATACATAGTACCTATTGTAGGTATGTTTCCAGCCTCTTGCTCACAGGAGCTCCCTGACGGCTAACCAAGTCAATTAATAAGGCTTCCGGACGGGCTACTGCATTACTTCATGACGATGTTTACATCCCAACAGCCTAGATACGAATGTGTCATATCACATCGCAATCAAGAGCGCCACCTGCCTTGCCGCATCCAAAACAATCTGTTGATTCGTTTGCTTTGAGGGCGGGTGGCGCTCTTAAGCTATCTATATGCATACGATATGAAACCATAGTATGTTTACAGCCTATCATGACTCTTGTACACATAAGCTCCAACCAAGTCAATTAAGGCTTCTACCCGGACGGGCTACTGCATTACTTCATGACGAGGTTTGCATCCCAACCGCCTAGATATGGATGTATCATATCGCAATTAAGAGCGCCACCCGCCTTTAAGTATAACGCTGGTTGGGCCGCATCCAAAACAATTTGTTGATTTGTTTGCTTTGATGGTGGGTGGCGCTCTTAAGCTACCTATATATATGCATATGATATCATACTATCTGAAAAAAACAAACCTGGGACACCTGCAGAAGCGTTAGCTAAGTCACCGTCGCAAAAATCACCCTCTGGTTCACTTTTGAATCTGGTCATGGGAATCTCATTTCATTCGTCATATACGCGCCTTTCCTGCACCTTTCCTCCTCTCCTATTAACTTTGGATTTAAGACGTCTTCACTTTCCCCCCTCTCTCCAGCGAATCCACCTATAGCAACGTAAGCAGCTCGCAGATATGCCAAACACTTGGATACCATACACAGCCTATTTTGACCTGACAAAAAGAAGCGGATGCCTCTCTTCTTCCCTGAACTCTTTCCACACCCAGTCCATTCATCAACTCAGAACTCTTCACATGATTGTTTGTCGAGTATGTGCCATTTGGCAGAGCGTTATCAATCGTATCACGCGGGACGGGGAGACTTGAATCAGGGCGAAGCTCGATCGTTGAAATTTGCCCTGCACTCGCTGCAAAGGCCCGCCGCCAATCAAGAATCGCTTTGATCTGGACTACTATGAGCATATTTTGCGACCGCGACGCCATTGGTGCTTCTTAGGCGAGATTGAGGATTTCTGCAGGACCCTTCGTCTGAATATGAAGATCAGGGATGTTGATGGTGGGGAAATTCCGCTATTTTCCTATACCGACGACCAAGGCGATGAATTGGCACGTGCACAGATTCAAAGGGGGTACACGGTCGCAATTCTATACGCACATCGGGCATTGGTACAAGATTCTATGTTTCCTGAACCGGTCGAGGGCATCCACCATGAGGAGCCCCAGAGGATCAAGGTACTGCAACAATTGCCAATCTATATAATAAGAAAACTTGATCATGTTCACTAATTAATGGAACCCGACGTCACGCAGATCTTTCCACTGTCACTGCATGAATTGCTGCGTTGAACAACGAGGTCCAACGGTTCTCAACAGAGCTTGATGGTATCAGAACATGCCACGGATGCGGTAAAAAGGCAGCCTCTCTGAGACAGTGCCGCAGGTGCTCGTCTTTCTGGTATTGCGACAGGGTAACACCGCCATTGAAAATCCTCCCCCGTATTATGTAGTATATGTTGACTTGGATGCTAACATGGGTGCGAGAAGGGCTGTCAGGAAACTGCCTGGAACGAGAGAGGCCACAAGGCTCATTGCAAGCTCCTTAGGGATCACGATTTGCGAGGATTGTTTGTTTTCAAATGGGACAAGTTTGATAACCATGTTGGATTTCCTCTCCCCGTCGCAGAGGACTGTTCGTAACCGTACAACATGGTGCCTGACAAGAGTTTCGACGACGAACTAGCGAAATGCCGCTGCGGCAGGAAGTTAAAACAACCTATGACTCATGATCGGCGGTGACTACCTACATATCCCATATCACCAGCAGTGTCTGCAATTAAGCCACCCCAGCTGGTAGTCAGCCAATGTTAATTCTCGTCTATATATTCTACAAAGTCAAGTTGATTCAAGTCGGCTATCTATATAGCTTATTAGCCAAGGTACTGCTCAGAGGTGGTAGCCATAACGGTCTAGACTCTAGAATAATCCCCAATCCTATCATAGCCAGAGCTAAGTTCCCTCTACTATAGTCGGGGTATGACTGCATAACTAACCAAGTTGACTTGACTATGTAATACATGGTAGCAAACACTTCATACCATAGTTACAGCGCGGGACCTCTCTCTAGCCCAGCAGCTCCAGGTGCGGAGGTATAGCTTAACGCTGTTGCTCGCACAGGCAAGACGCAACGTTCATCTGGGAAGCTCATGTTGGCGTTCGCTGTGATTTGCGAAAATAATCTCCTGCCCGAGCACCCTCGTACGGACAATTAGGTACAGTAGTTATAGAACGGCAGAGTACTGGCCGCTCTGCAATAGAGTTTGTCATAAATAAACACACAGAATGTGCATGGAAGCAAAGCAAAGCAAAGCGACGCCCTCCTTATTAACGATTGTCGACGTAGTTGTAGGTGTCGTTTCCAACTCGATTGCGGCGAGGTTTCTCTGGTTGCGCTTTCTATTCGGTCCGATCCGGAACTTCCGTAGGTACTTGAGATGACACTGTCTTATGCGGACATATGAATGTATTTCTTCTTCAAACACTGATGATGGTCAGGCCCCCACCGCTAGAATAGCCCCAGTGTTAGTTCAATTCGAACGCGTAACCCGGTGCTTGAATGGATTGAACCCGGTGAGATTCTCGAGAGGATCAACCATCAAGTTGGGCTTCTCTCAAGGTGTCAAAGTCCCAGAGTCTCGGCAATGTACATAAAAAAAAAAGGAAAAACGCCATAAGAACTTTTTGCTGTCAATCAATACCAGGTAGTCCTTACTATCACCACTGCACTGACCAGTCCTCAGCTCGCCAATCCCACGACCGCACAATTACAAGCCATGGCACTCGAACCTCCACCGGAGACTGTCTATGACAGCGCCGATGCCGCATATGAAGCTATTCGCATGTGGGCCCAAGAACGCGGCTACGGCATCAAGAAACGCCGTACCAAGGAGGACAAGAAGGGGAGCGTTCGGAGACGAGATATTGAATGCGATAGATCCGGGGTCCACAACGTGGTCAATCCATGTAGGCCTCAGACGGTTACTCGAAGAACCGACTGCCCTTTCAAGGTCAAACTTTTGAGGCAGGTGGATGGGGATAACGGGGCTAGCTGGAGGATTGTGGTTGTAAATCCTTCCCATAACCACGACGCTAGCTTAGATCCAAGAGTCCACCTGTGTCATAGGAAGAGGTCCCGTCAGCAGCTGGACCAAATCAAGGCGCTTACCACGGTTGGGCAGCCAGGAAGAGTGATCTTGACCACTCTTCTCCAAGAAAATCCAGGCACCATGTTAGTTCCGCGCGATATCTATAATGAACAAAGTAGGTTGCGTCGCGAGCAGCCCAGTTGTCTAACCTCTATTGAAGCTCTCATCGAGACTCTTGAAAAGGACAACGACTGGGCCTTTGAAGTCAAGATCGACCCGGAAAGCCGCCGTGTTACCCACCTCTTCTTTACTCTAAGCTATTCGGTTGGCCTAATGCAAAGCTTCCCTGACGTCGCGCTGATGGATGCCATATATAAGACGAACAGGTTCAAAATGCCGCTACTTCACTTCGTCGGTGTAACGCCAATTGACACAAGCTTCTCGGCCGCCTTTTGCTTCGTGCCTGGAAAGTGCGCAGATGATTACCTTTGGGCCCTCCAAATGTTCAAGTTCGCTATGGGTAACATCAAACCACGAGTTATTGTTACGGACGGCGATCATGGGCTTAAGGGTGCTTGTAGAGAAATCTTTCCAGACGTTCCACAGCGTCTCTGTCTCTGGAATGTTAACCAGAACGTGCTGGCTAAGGTGAAGACTACGTGGAAAGAAAATGCTCTTGGTTTGACCACAGAACAGGTGGAAGCGCAAAGACAAGCTCGTGATACGTTTATGGACCGCTGGGACAAGGTAAGTTGCTCATCCATCTTTCGGTGGAATTGAAATGTTAACGTGATTTGATAGCTTTGCAAAGCAAAGACACCCAACCAATACGAGGAACTTTGGCGGAAGTTAAAAAGAGACTACCTCGACAAACCGAAGCTACTTGGGTACCTTGAAACTGAACACTACCCAAACCGTCAAGGGGTTGCCTTTGCCTGGACCTCAGAGATACGCCATTTCGGTCAACAAGTTACTTCACAATTCGAAGGAAGCCACGCTGATATTAAGAAGATTCTCCACGGGGCTTCTGGCAATCTCCTTGATGTCACCACCAAGATTCGGAACGACATCCACGTGAAAAGGCAAGATTTTGAGCGAGCTTTTGCGGCGGCTCGATTTTACCCGCCCGCTGATGTCACAGCAGCTAGGGTACCCATCTTCACGAAAAATTTTAATATGTTGGTCACAGCGCAGGGTCTTCGGAAGGTGGTTGAACAGTATAACAAGGCTAAAGTGGATAGATTTGACGTTGTCAAGCTTGGTGACTGTACAGGCGCGTTTACTAAGGTATTCGGACTGCCATGTAAACACGAGATCGCTCGCCAGCTCAGCTTGAATAAAGATTGGAAGATCTCGCTAGAGGATATTGATCCTCACTGGCACTTCGTGCGTGGAGAGAGCCCGCCACCCATCTCTCTTCCACCAGCACTCGAGGAAGTTGTTATCCTTGAGTCAGCATTAGTCGAACCGCCCGGCCGGCCAAATAAGAACGCTAGGATGACTGACACCTCAACGCGGCGGGATCCTTCGTCTTTGAGTTTGTTGACCAACCTTCAAGTCGTCACCACGGCCGACCACCGAGGAGCAAGAACAAAATCAATGCCGAAGCCAGTCCCTTTATGGATCAACACCTTCAGCGGGGACATGGCATGACACGCTTTCTGCTGCGATGAGGGATTCAAAATTCAGTGATTTAAAAATGTCTGCAAGACTGCAGGTGACAAGAGACCCATATCACGGTGATCCCAGAAGCAAAGGTCGGTCGCTGTGAGCCCTAATGAAGCTGAATATATGGCTGCTTGTGGGACGCCGCGGGGAGCCGCTGGATCCGGGATCTATTCATAGATATGGGGATTCTAAGCAGTGAAATGCCACCTACGGGATTGCGAACAGATAGCAAGGGCAATATGACGAATTCAGATTTGACCGCTATTCGATCCCAGAATACTACTATGTAATTAAAGAATCTCCGTTTAATAAGTTATCTAGATGATTTTACCTATCTGACAGTGGCCTCTTATAGTGGCAGGGATTTTTTGATGGGCTGACTCTAGTACCTCATCAAAAAACCCGTTCGCATTGCCATTTCCCTGCTTTCCCGTGCTCTTTGTGAGATAAAACATTAGAAAGTTATAATAATGATTCTTTTCTTCCCTCTGATCAAAAAAAGAAAAAAAAAAAAAATTCACAGAATCACACTTTGAAATTATATTCACGGCCTTCACAGGGATACCTTGTCGAATGCCAGGTTTCTCAGGAATCAATGGGTATATTAGTTCCACGCCGCACTATGGTGGGGGACATCTTTAACCTGGGTATAATCTGGCAGGGGTGACATTTGCGGCCACCGATACCCTTGCCTATAGGCTATGGTGGGGATATACTCAATC
>NPHW01002583.1:0-21607 GCA_002240705.1 Elaphomyces granulatus
AACTAGTTCGTGTCTTCTCAGGGTGCCGGCGTACCATAACGTGGCAGCGAATGAGGCTTGGTGTAAAGGTTGTGGAGGAAGGAGAGTGTTTGAAATCATGGATGAGATCTGGCGTTGTGGCAGGCGTACGACGGGTTGAATTCGAAGTTACTGAGAACTTGGAAGCTGGCGATGGCTTCTTACTTAACAATAAGCCTTATTACTACCCAATTAGTTAATGTATCGCGATCCAGTATTGGAATACTCAATCATAGGCCAACGTAAGCAGGTATCGCAATCCAGCATTGGAATACACAAGCACAGGCCCTAATAATTAATCGATCCCAATACACCCTTAGTATTGGATTGTTGGATCGTTGACAACGCTGCCGACATAGAGTATAGAATACCGATGCCCGAGTGTCTTAAAAATCATTTCTATTTGTACTCTACCTTTTCTGGCGGTGGGCTGATTATTGCACATCGACTGAGAAATTAAAGTGGGAATCGCCCCCGACTTGTGAAGTCATATATCATACTACTTGGACTTTGGCATCTGGACGTTAAGGCCCAAGTAAGGTTGTCCTCCCAAAAAGGAAAAGGAAAAGAAAGAAAAGAAAATGCAATTGCAAGGGATGCAATGCAATGCAATGGTCCGGAATATGTATAGGTAGTAGTATATTACCGTATATATATATAGTTCTTGAAAAACAGATTATTGGCCATACTAATATGTACCAATGTAAAAGGTCGAATGCGTCTACATACAGATCATTTGACCGAAATCGGTCAGAGCGTGCATATGCATTGAGCCCGTGATTCCCTATTTTTGAGCTTTCTCTACATGATCCGCGGATAGGTACGGAGACTTTGTTTTCATCCCGGCTACATACATAATAACATATAAGTAAGGGGGGCTGTTCCAAAATCCGATTTCGCAGTATTGGGGAACGTCAACCCAACTGTGACACTTGTAAGTGGAATGGGGTTAGAAAAAACAACATTATAAACCCGTTAAAAATAATTGATTATTATTGTTGACCAACTATTTTGAATAATAGTTTGCCCTCGTGTTCACCACCTTTACGACATTTGCAGGACACTCGAACCAGGTTCAGGTAAGATTTACAACCGTAAGAAAACAAGACAGCGGGATTTAAGATTAATAGAGGATGAGATAAAGTGTTTGGCAGCGTTAAATATAAGGTCTGTAACTACATATTTACCTTCTACATACATATTCCTCACCAGTGGTCGACGGTCGTCTAGTTGCTAATAAACATAAACATATATAGAATGTATGCGGGGGTTGCGACTGGTGGCCGTCATCATGAATACCTATTTTTATTTCTGTGACAGCCCGGAAATCGACTTTCAAAGGATGTTCCAATAATGGGAGTTAACACTTCCTTTTAAAGGCGGTCCATTACTATGATAGTACTACATACGTATTGGATATACTTTGTCTTTCTCCCGACCTTTTTCTTTTTCTTTTTACATCTTGATATTCATGCCGGTTAATCGCGAGACCAAATCTGAGCATATATACCGACATGGGCACGATTGATAATGTTGGGTTTGAACTGGCTTCTCCTCACGACGGAAAGAAAATCAATACAGACATTGCTAGCGATTAACATCGGAGGCTCTGATGAATAGATAAAACAAAATTAAACCAATTGGGAGCCAGCTTACCAGATCACCGAGCCAGTTTGAAGAGATGACTTTGGGCTGACCATCTCAGAGCAACAAGCCACGAGCCTTGCCATTGACGCCGTGATACCCCCTTACACGCGAGGTCTCGGTCCCGCGCATTGAATCTGGCCATTTACACACTTGACATCCCCCTAGTTGAAGTAGCAGAGATGTGATCCTGTGCTGATATGCAATAGCTGACATAGACGAGATATCGAATCCAGAATCCAGATAAACCCCCACACGAAGTCCTGCAGAAGGAAGTGGTATGTTGGCCAAAAAAAACCGGAATCAGCGCTAGCTTGTTCCGGCCTTGGCGTAGGTCGCTCCTGGCACGTGACACGATGGAGACAATTATTGCCTCAGGTGCTCAGGCCCCTATACCAGACTTATTAATGCCTGAGGCAATAAAATCACGTGGGAAAAGGAAGTGCGTGGGTGAAGCGCTGCAGGACGTGGAGGGAGTTGCTAAAACGCCCCCTTTTACCAATCAAGAAGTTGATGTTTTCCGTCGAGGCCTGAGGTCATCCTTCCACGATGTCTTTCTCTTCCTCTTTTCCTCCTTCTCTTCCGGCATCCTTCCTCCATCCACATAATTAAAAAAAAAAGATAAAATAAAATAAAATAACAAAAAACACATAAAAACCCCCAAAAAAATATATATATATATAATTGCTCTCGTCTCCTTTTATGAGAATTTGTCGTTATCACTCTAACCAATACCCCTCCTTAACCGCTGGCTATATTTAGATTCCCACATCCGCCGCCCTACCTACCTTATATCTCGACTTGGAAACTCGCAGGTTAGCATCTGCCCCCGTAATATCATAATAACGCAGCCTTTGAGTCGCATGACGACTGGTGCTCATCCGCTCTAGTGGGCTTCGTTCTGCATATCACAGCTTTTCCAGTTCCGCTTCCATTGCTCTGCAGTTTGTCGCGATAATTGGCGCTGGCCTTCCTCGCGCGCGCTCACTGTTCACTCGCAGTGGCAGCGTCAGATCCTTCTCGCTCCGGCCCCCTTTCAGAACGACCGAGCTTGTTTTGCGACTCTTCCACCCCCCCCGAGCAAGCTGGCGTTTTTGGCCTCCCCTTCTGGAAACGGGGAAACTTCAATTACGGCCAGTGACCTTCTTTCGTTTCTTGCGATTGCCGTGAAACATTCGGTATCTTCGAAAGGAGACCATCTCTACTTTTTAATGGATAGTCTGTCTGTATAAGCGATACTCCATACAGTTATCCATTTCGTGTCGTGGCGGTTCTCTCTAGACAGTCTGAAGGTCAACCGAGTCAAGCCAACTATCATTTAGCATCTACAATTTCCCCATTCGAAAAGATTTTTGTTTGATTGACAAAACCCGCGCGAGATTCGAAATGCTAACCTATATTGACTGACCCTCATCCGCTTACCCTCCGCCTGCGTTCTTAATATTCGTCGCCTACTTGTGATTGTTGAGGGGTGGTCGGAACCAAAAAAAAATCCCTTGTTATCGTCCGCAGGACAACAGTCATGCCACCCTCTTCTCGTCCAGGAAACCGGTCTTCTGCGGTTTCATCGGCTCTAGCATCGGATGCGTCAGTGAAAAAGCCAAGCTTTCGGCGATCTTCTTCCTGTGGTAGAGACCGTCTCTCAACCTACTCGACCACTTCGCATCTTCTGCAAAATTTATCGCGACCAGGTTCACATGTCTTTCCGATTTTCCACTCAAGCTTGCCCTATGCACTAGTCCGAGATTTCGCCTACCCCGTTATCCACCCACTTCATTATGGGCCACCCGCTTCATCGTCGAGTGTGTCAACACCGGTGACTGAGAGTCGGCGTTTGTCAGACCCCTCCTTAACTTTGGGCCAGTGGACCGCAGGACAATGGTCTAGTGAAACAGTATATGGACATCAACACTTGCCCTCTATCTCATTCGCTGATGGGCCTCCATATAGTGAGGATGAAGATCTCCACAGCCCAATAGTTACCGCGTCTCGGCACCGGAAGCAAAAGTCTGCCCCCGTTGGTACCTCGAGCTATGACAGCCAGCGGGGGAGGAGTCCCGGAGACAGCGGCCGGAGCTTAGAATATCCCAATAACAACGATCGAGGAGTGCTGGTGAGCTTGAATGGCGACGGGAGTGAGACATACTATGTGAAGGATGATGATGCAACTGATGATGGTCCTGGAGGAGAGCTTGTCACGTATCCTGCAAGTGAAGGTAGATATCCTCACATCACAGCCGGTGTATATGGAGACGTTGAGTATACCGGGTCACATTTTAATATATCGCAAGGCGAGGAATATGGCCCTGATCGAAGCATTGACTCCGACGATGACATATCTGATTCGGTATCGTGGAGGGACGTGTCTCGATACTCTCGCCATTATCAATTTTCCATCGCTTCGCCCGATGAGGAGATGCATGGCAAAGCAGTTGCACTCTTTGATTTCACGAGAGAGCACGAAAACGAACTCCCTCTAAAGGAAGGCCAGGTGATATTGGTTTCATATCGTCATGGGCAAGGCTGGTTGGTTGCGGAAGACCCCAAAACGGGTGAGAGTGGACTGGTTCCGGAAGAGTTTGTTCGCCTAGTGCGAGATATCGAGGGGGGGTTGATGTCTTTGAATGGAGAGCTCAACAATGCTGCGGCCGAGCCCACCACGTATCTCAGCCCAATGTCAATAGCATCGGATCAAGTGGGCACACCGACACAAGAGGATCATTTTTTGTTGCCCTCAAATAATCTTACTGCTCCTCTTAGCAATGGGGCCAACAGTGAGAAACACCCGTCAGTGGTTTCCACGTTTTCCACCAGTAGTCGTGATTTAGAGCCCTATCCACCCCACCTGCTAGGTGGAGGGCAGGGGAAAAACCCGCCACAAATTCAGCACTACGATAAGAAGCCCGAGAATGGAAGTCCAGCGGACACATCGTCTAACGAGACTTGACGGTCAACGGCGGAGATTGACAAATTTTAGGGAACCTTTATTAGGAACGTCCTGCTCGTCGTCATCCGGCCTTTCAGTCTCGCAATAACATTGACTCCAGAGGAAGCTTCCCCGCTTCCCGGTTTTGAGTATGCTCAATGCTGCTCATTCAAGTCAGCGTCGAGCCGAGTTCGTTGAAGAAAGGACCGCCCCTAGATTATTGTTGGGCGCTACATTTGATCTCCCACCTGTTAAAACAGGACAAAGGTCATCGTTCACTGGCATGAATGAGACTCCGTTTTTGCAGCCGATGTGCGCCATGCAAACCAGGTGGGCTTGACGGTATTAATTGCAGAGTAGTCACTTGTCTGGATTGTATATTGATGAATTAGCTTAAAGTTAAGTAACTGAATAATCATACTTGGAAATGAAGCATGATTTATGATGAATGAGATTGACGATTCTTGGGCGGTGTTAGCAAAGCAAATGATCAGCGTTTTTCGTGCATATATGCATCCGTACCTAGGTAGTTCTTTACATCAATGATCACTCTCATCTGGAATGCAAGTTTAACTGTCCACAAAGTTCTTGTTTCGAAAAGTAGAATGGGTGTTCTCACAACACTTTGAAGTCAACTATATACTAATTACAAACCCAGAACAGCCATGCCGTCGTGACTCACAGTGACTGAACTGTTTGCTTGCATACCTAGGTAGGGAGTGACGCAAATAATAGAGACAGATGCCAGATGGCCAAAGTTTTTTAAAAAAACGAAGTATGCATGTGGTATAAAGGAACACGATTTGCAACCACCATTGACAGATAATTTTTCTCGGTTTCAGTCATGATTCGGAACCCAAAGAATAGAAAGGAAATTAACGACCAAAGTTCTTCTAAATAAGTTACACAAAACTGATGCTGATGAAGAAAGGGGGTCCCTCTCAACTTTCAACAGGCCTACTAGGTATCTGCGAGCAATCCTCCACCTAGACCAGACATTCTATTGATCAGAACCCTTGCATTAGCTTTCCACGCCAGCTATGAGCTTTATTTCCGACCCCCTCAATCTCCAATTTTTTGTTTAAGCTGTTTGGATTGATGATTATGAGAGTCACATAGGTGTTTCTAATATGCAGCTAGTTAGCCGCCGCAAGTTTTACCTTGCTGCGCCGCAGCTGTTTGACCTTTTCTGTTGAATGATACATAATTCTGAGTCTTCTTGTTAAATATATTGTTCCTCTTCTTTTTAGTAATTTTGTCCTTGGCACTGCTTTTCTTGCTTCTTCAACGGTTACTAATTTGTTTACAGATGATGGTGGAAGCTCTTGTTAACGTTTGGCGTTGTTGCCAATGTGCTTCAGCTTCCAGGTCGACTTGAGGGTAAAGTTTTAGATTACCTCAACGAATTTCACAGCCAGTGCTCGGACATTTCGCCATATCAAAGTGGAATTACTTCTCCTACTTGATGCGTTAAAGCAGACATAAGAGGCATCATCATCATCACCATCACCATCATGCCACTGGTATGACGGCATTACAGGCTACATCTTATTATTTTAACCTTAGAATCGTTGACTTTCCGGTGTAAACAGGCGCAGACCCGAACACCCAGGGTGGACTCTACGCAAATGCACTTCAAATTTCATCAAGTGGAAGCCATCTGCGTTAGTACGGTCCTCCCCATAGTTGAGAAGTTGTTGAAAGGAGGCGCCGATATCGGCTGTATGGTTCACTGCATCATCTATGGATGGGACAGTCATGGACAGTGCTGTATTCGGTATTGAGAAAAGAAAATCAATATTCTCGGTACATATCGAAATTGTAGGTTTTGCTTTCAATATTAAAAAATGATATTGAAAATATTGAATACCGAATACAGCACTGGTCATGGACATATGATCAACATTCAAGACGGACAATTTGGCACTATAACAGGCATAATTGTCTAATGAGAAGCATTTTGCAAATGGGCACAAACAAGTTGGAGCGAAATTCGTATCTGGATCTCGTATACAGCAACATCAGTTCACACCAATGAGATCCTGATAGCAGCCGGTGACGATATTATTAATTCACAAGGAGACTGCACTGTTGGAAGCGCAGCATATCAATGCAAAACATCGGTTGTTGAGAAACCGCTCAGGCAGGTGTAGACGTCAATTTGCAATATTGTGGATTTCTCGGGACCGCGCTGCAAGCAGGGTCTACGGGCTTTGAGAAAATGGTTGAGAACCTGCTCGAGCTCGCAGCTGGCGCAGAATATAATTGTCATTGTCAGTGCCCCGAGTTCTCTCTCCACCTCAAATCGCGTCCCTGATGGTCATCTCTGAGGCATCAAACCGAACCTGAGGGTCGCGATTTCGTCAACTGAGGGAAATCAAGCTTACCAGGAGAAAAAGCCCTAGGAGAGAGAAAAGTTCGAAGGAGGGGCATAGCTGGATTCACTGCCAGTGTCACCGTGAGTGACCCATGCAACCAGTGACTAAGATCGCCTCGCAACAGCCTTTAAGATTCATTTTCGCTGGCGTTTCCCTGCTTTCCCGCCTTTCTGCTTCTCACTGCGCTCCGTTTGTAAGGACAACAATACCTCTGATGCTGTTGCTGTGTCCGGCCCTATTGCTCCTGTCTATAGTTGCCAATTCTCAGAGATCTCAGAATCGACTCACCGTCGGTATGTATATTTGTCAAATATGACGATATCGGCATGCTAATTTGATATAGATCCCGGTTTTTTGAAAGGCCCGGCAGTCTCTAAACTCTACTATAAGGGTTAATCCCCTCGTTTTTTAGAAACTGCGTTCAAGAAACCATCCGGCGGCAGATGCGGGCCATCATGCGGCCCTCGTTTCGATACCAATTAGGAGTCCCAGCAAAACAAACCCAATTCGTGTCTCGGGGGAAAAGCCAGCCGGAGCATGCAGAGGTTGGCCATCCTGGCCGGTAACATTGTCCGCCTCCAATGTTCTCCACCTGCATGTCCAGCAGTGAATGGTGGTAAATCCGCTGGGATATTTCAAGCTGACATGGATGTGAAGCGACTTCGGTTGCATCCGTCGCCAAGGCCAGAAGAAAAGCTATTGACGAATACCAGAGCAGAGGCTCCTCCCAGCTTCAGAAAGACCGAATAAAACTCCACGTGATGATGCCATTCGAAGACGAATGGAAAGTCATACGATATATGACAAAGATGACACGAACTAGGGGCCAGCCCCAGCGGTTATCGTGGCGAGGAAGTTGAGGAGTTTAGTTCGTGGATGAGGCTACCCATATGATCATGACGCGGCATTGACGCCGACAGACTCTCGGCAGAAAATACGTGACTGATCCATTAAAAATCTTGATCCTCATTGCTCGTAGCTTCGTCGATGTTTTGGAGCAATGTTTGAAAGATTGTTAGCGTTTAATCTTACATCATACAAGAAGTGAGAGCAGGTCACGATAAATTATATAATATAGACTAGGGCCTGGAAATGTAATCACCGACCCGCAGGCCAGTAATGCGTCTCATATCCAGTCGGAAAAAGGGCCTGCATTCATGGCGCCTCAGGAACTCCGAGCTAGTTGGTAAGCCGAAGCACCTGGTATGTAAATTTTGGCTATTAGGTTTACTACATATAACTATTTACTTATAAATTAATGTTTAGACTTCGTCCTTAAAAAAAAATTCGCCTTTGCTATGGAAGGCCGATTAGGCGTTATACTCATTCATGCTCACACTCGCTATGGCCAAGGAAAGAGCGGTAGATCACGGAGCGCGGCCATGAGTTGGCAGCTTGAGGTATATATGAAGATGAATCGGACTCAGACTATTGTCTGCGGTACTATGGACAGAAAAAATAGATTGAAACAAATCTAGCCATCGTCGAAGCAAAGCTGAGGAGAGGAGATTCAAGTTGGCCGCGAACATGGTTTCAAGGTGTGGTTTTATTGATCAGGTAGAAGAGAAGGATCCTTATAGGTTTCTCAACAACATCTCACTTGAGAGAGTTATAATAAGGATCCCGACCGAAAAAAAAATGAGAACTTTGAAACCATGTTCGTGCTATCAATCTCCTCAGCTGTCCGGCCGACTCTGGTGAAACTCATCTTCCCATCAGCCTCGCGTTCAATTTTTACGGAATTGATCAGATTTTCATGGATCTACTTTTTTTAGTACTTTGTATATACTGTAGGTCGATATAAAATGCTCGTCCCAAAAGGCTCTTACTGTACACTCCACTGGGGAGGAGTCATGGCTATGTAAAGCTTCTCTCCTCGGTCATGTACAGCCTACAGCGGCCAGCCATCACATCAAAAGGAGTCCAGTTCGGAAGCTCGAGAAAGATAGAAGGCATGGATTTGAATGAGTAATTGCCGCCTTTTTTGTTGTTGTTTCAAAACCAGTGCGTTTCGCAGTACGTTACCACGTCGGATTATTTTTGACAGAAAGCAAGAACTTCAGTCTTCTTGTTAAAGTATATGCCCTACAATACCAAATTCTCTATTAGATGTTTCCAAAAAAACAATAGTTAAACAAAAGCCACTCGCTTGTCAAATCGTAAGAGTGGAAATCTGGAATATCGGCATTGATAATGATCTGGGTGGTCCTACTTAGCATAGACAATTGCAAGCACGGTCGATAGGAACAACGGGCAGGTATGGATCTGAACTTCTCCATGTATTTTATTTCGAGATATCTTGAGGAGGTAGCAAGGACTCAAATATCATATATAGCAGGTGAATATAATTACCCGAGCTTGATGTGGCCTCAGAATCCAATAGAAAGTATGTAGTTGAAATCACTAGATCACAATCTGCTATAAATATCGTGGAGGTTCACCGGTCTTTTGTCTGCTCTGGCAACAACTTTTAGCAAGTTTAGCCCTAATTCCGATTCGGGATTGTCCGTGCCCATTTCGCTTGGCCAGACTTTGTACATTATCAATATGTCCAAATTCGTATAAACTTTGAACAAATCACTCGAAAACAGGGGACGGTCGGATTCCGGTACATCGGTCTCAATATCTACATAGATGTAAAAGATAATAGAGATTGGCCTAAAGAGAACTGGACTATGATAGATCATTTGATGAATTATTATCTCTCTTAAAGATTTTCATGCCCCGCTAAGGCTAATGCTAAGGTTAATCCCAATTAGGGTAAGTTTAGCGGGAGTTAATTGTAATTTGGTTTGGTAACCCTATCATATCGATGTATGGCCACACAACAACGTATTATTTATTTTTGCGAACTGCTTGTTGCTTGTTGCTTATTAGTAGGCAAATGTCATTATTAGATTTTTGCATCACAGTATTTAAATTAACGATGCTGGTTATGTTGGTGGAGGAGATGAATTTCAAAGTTGGTGGGGTTTCCTCTTTTCGCGTTCCGCGGCACCACCTAGTGTACTCCCCTAGCCTTAGGAGCTAATCTCTATAAGAAGGCGGTCTAATTTACCTTCTTGCTTACCTCAGCTTCTTGCAGTCAAGTTCCTGATTAGGGATAGTGGCGGCAGAATGCCACCCATATTTCCTTTCTTATACTTGATGTTTTTTGATTTTCAAACTTGCATCCATTCTATCCTTGGGACAAGAGTGGAATAATAGCCTATAGGCAATTCAACTTTGATATTATTTTCATTCTCAACTATCTGTTCTGTACTACTTAGTTGATTGAAGAGGTAAGCGACCTAGTTACCTACTCATGTGTGTTTTTATGCGATACGAGGGCACTCTGCATATTGCCCTAGCCAACCGGGGTGCTTAGAAGGAGCACTCTCGATGCGAAGCTAGATACTGCGTTTTGGGAGTAGTTATCTGAGCTGATTTTTCCGTTATCTATCACGCAGCCGGCCGCTCCTCTCGCTTCGCGCCGTCGCTCCTCGCTCACAGGCGCTTTCAGCCCTGCGCGCTGCGGCTTGTGGTTCTTTGTTGCCCCTCTTTCTATCCCCGCCTCGACGCACTACGCTCTCCTGAGCTGTCCTTAATAAAGAAATGAAAATGTTCCCTCGTGCCTTTGGGGGGTTAAAAAGGACCCCGCTTTGCTCTTCCTCTTTTCGTCCCATCTTCTCTGCGTCCAGAAATCACCTCCAGACGTTACGTGCTTTTCACCAGTCCCCTTCAATGATGGATGAGCGTACCAAAGCATTTTTTGTCGTCGAGTATCGCCCTAAGGGGGCACAAAGCCGTCAGTGATTTTTTATTTTCCTTCAATCGCAACCTTTTTATTTTCCTTTTCGGAGAATCCAAACATACATATCTTCCATTCATCTTCTTGCTGTTCTACACTTTATTCTTAACTACCCAACGTATCTATCAGAGCGAGCTATCCTTAACATTTATTGTTAATTGAAGCAAGAGGAGCTAACATTCCCCTCAGTGAAGAAGGAACGTATTGACTTTGAGCTCTTCAATGATGTTGTTCCCAAGACTGCCAAAAACTTTGCCGAACTTTGCAAGCACACCGAAGGATACGGCTACAAGGATTCTACCTTCCACCGTATTATTCCTGACTTTATGATTCAGGGCGGTGACTTTACACGCCATAACGTAAGAGTCCTTTTTCTTTCCTTTCATTCATTATCAAAGCTCTGTTTCTGTCCCTACCCGTCCAATGTCTAGCTATGACCATGGCCTTTGAATGGTGTTATTGTTATCGGTTGAGTTTCAGGGTTTATTGAGTCTAAAATGACTTCATTTCATATAGGGGACCGGCGGTAGGTCAATTTATGGCAACAAGTTTCCCGACGAGAACTTAAGACTGAAGCACGACGAGCCTGGTCTTTTGTCCATGGCTAATTCTGGCCCCAACACGTAAGTTTGGTCACCACACAAGTCATATCGTCGTCCATCATGTATTAGTGGGCTGACAGCTTTTACTGGATGCAGAAATGGCTCCCAATTCTTCATCACCACCGTTCCGACCCCGTGGCTTAATGGCAAGCATGTCGTTTTCGGTAAAGTTATCGATGGCATGGATGTCGTATATCGACTCCAGCTGCTTGGCAACGACGAAGGTCAGATTGACGGGCCGAAGCCCAAAGTCGTAGAATGTGGAGCTGGAGACAACAAGGAGTAAAAGTCACACTCTTGCTGTGGGATTTTGGAATCATGGAATGGAGGAACAGCACTTTCTACAGGTGAACAACGTGATTACGACTCTGTCATTGCTACATATCTCCTTTTATGTATAATATGTATAATATATCTGAGATTTACTGCTGCTTTTTACCTAACCTCTGCCATCCTCGCCATCCTCATCCTTCAGTTTACCAGCCTCACCCTTCACTGCTCACCGCGGCCCCACTGGTCACCCGGTGTTGATTACAATCACTGCCCATCAGTATATAACTGGTTTCTGCCCTGTGTCTCCGAGCAGCGATGATCGCTCATGTCATATCTACTGTATGATAGATCGAGGGAGTGCACTAAGGAGTCTAGACCTTCTCTCCTGCGGATGCGTCATATCTTGAAAACCTTGATATTGGAATATGGTCTCCCGTTATCCATGATGCCATATATATATAATACATGCCTACGATCCTTCTCTTGCCCTCTATCAAAAAACAATTTCCCTTTAGATCAACTATACTGCTGTGGTGAACGCGGCTCGAGTGCACTCCTTTGTATCCTACTCGTCATGGCTTTCCATGATCTAGGCAGATGAACCTATCATACGAATAAAGAAATCGCTGTTGCAACCACAATGCTTGATCCGTTACGCAGGTGATCCCACGAGTAAAGAAATCACCAAAGACCCGACGCACAAAGGTAATTTGCCAGGAAGAATTCAAGTTGCAAGGCCGGATACTATCAATCAGGTCTTTCTTTTTATCACAATAAAGAAAGAGCCATGCAAAGAAACTTATTAGGATTTGAGTGCCATGAGGGGACATGAATAAAGGAATCACCAACCACGTGCACCTCTCAAAAAATCCGAGTTACCTATCATATGCAGTGAAAGGATGTTTAAAGATAGGATACATTTCCGAGGAAGTGAATAGGGACAAGTGTTGTTGCCTACACATCTTGACCAGCACAGGGAAAGAGAGCAGGCCGACTCCTAAAATTAGCAGCTTGTATGGCAGAACGGAAGGGTGAGGACCCTGACACTGATGAAGTTATTACACAGTTGAAGGCGAGGCAAGGAAGCCTAAGGCTAATCAGATTCAATAATTTTGCCAAAAAAAAGAAGCTTTCAGACTCCAGAGATCTATTCGTCATCCCCACCACGAAGAAAACGACGAGGAGTGGGCATAAACCACTCCCTCTATACTGCACAGCTTCAATCCAATGGAACCCTTCCCAACATCTTATCTTAGGCTAAGCAAGGACAAACACTCCGACATGCTGGGGGCTGCGTCGGATTTTGCTGACGAGGGCAAGGAAGGAGAAGGATGGAGAAGGGAAGCCTATGTAGGGTGATTGTAGCGCTGCACGGTTCTAACACGTTATGAAGGTTCCCAACCAGTCGGAATCTAGTCTCCGTTCGGCGTTCCTATATGTTTCACTTCGGGCAGTGAATACCTCTCCACTGCTTGGAATTTTCCCTGCGGGAGGCGTAAGACTTGTAGGAAGCAGAGCACTGAGAAAGACTATAGTCGCGTTAGCATTTATGGTAGCGGAAGCAGTGTGCAGGAGAAGCCTGTCAGTGTTAGTTGGGGAGAAATCGGTAGCGAGAGCCAGCCACTGTCCCGCAGGAAGAGAGCGCGAGAAACCGTAGTGATTTCCGTGGAGTTTGAAATCAATGAGGAGGCTCGATCGGGGAGGTGTGACTGCGTGTTTGCGTGAAGGGCTTCATCAGAGAGGGTGTTAGTATCTATGCCGGAGAGGAGTCACTGTTCCAGGGATGGAAGGAAACTGTGCTCGATATGTCTGCGAAAGCGATCGTCACCGCGAGGCTTGGGAGTATCTACCTGTCATCGCTGTGACGATGTGAAGCCATTAGCCATGCAGGCGGGAGCGGTAGAGTGAGAAGCTGTCATACTCGTAGAACATACTGAGTAATGATGGAGAGAGCCGTGGACTAGCTGCCAATAATTATTAATATATCTCGAAGCTGATACAAAAGCGTGCGCGACATGCGCGTTTCTGTCAATCAAATTCCGAATGGCCTATGGGCTAGAATAACATTGAATTTTATTTTTCAGTATCGTCGCTTCTGGATATCCAATATTCATAATAATAAGAGTTATACATGCTGACTTTTGGCGGCAACCTTCATAAATCATCTCTACTAGGAAAGATAATCTTGTTCGACCCCTTTATTACGCCTTCTAGTATTTCTCGTATTTGCTTACAGCCGTCTATCCCGACCGCAAGCATGGTTTCGATATATGAGCTATGCGCCGTTCTTTCCATGTGTAGAACTGATATCTTCATATCGTCCACATCATCTACCATACCATCCTGTCCGCCCGCGATTGGAGTAGCCGTACCCACTGTCAAGAAAGGAAGCTCTTGTTCCTCGGGTAAGGAAAAGTCCAGAAGCGGATCTAGGCTGTCGTTTTTGGAATCTTGCGGAGTGGACGCGCTTCCACTCATGCCAGCACTGCAGCCGCACAATAGACCGGGCATTGGAATGCCCGCATCCACGAGCGCGAGAGTACAAGCATTGATAGCGGCTGCAAGAAGTGACCCATCGGCTGACAAAATAGAAACCTGAATGCTTATGGTGCTATGCGGATATAGATAAGTATGAAGATGGGATTGAAATGTGGAGCGGAGGGAGTTAGATAGCTGTGAGGATTGTCTAAAATTAGATTAAGTCAGCAGGGATCCAAGGGGACTCATTTATGGATATGTAATTCTACTCTCAGCGACCACGAAATTAGACTCACCTGTCGTTTCCTCCAGCCTTTCTCTTGCGATCCACACCCGCAAATCCTGCGATGTTGACGTCTACTTCAACAACTGCACCCGCCGCATTCCCAGCCTCGCCGCGGCGACCTTCAGCTGGGCCATGAACTGTACACATGATCGCTGTATTGCCCATAGACAAATATGAAGAACCCGAACTTGCAGAATTCGTGGAAATCTGTGCTTGGAGGAGTCGGAGTTCATTCCAGCGACGGCCATCGAGTCTCAGTCTGGTGAGAGGATATGTGGTCGATGTGTCTAAAGGCATTTTCAAGAACAGTTTTGCAGAGCAGTGATAATGCGAAGCCCTATTAAAGTCGTTTGACCGATGTTATCCTGTTGGTATATTTTACAATGCCCAGTAGAAAACAGTGTGTATCCATGCATAAACTGGAAGCATTCATATGTGTCAAAATAAAGCAGGTAAGATTGGTAGCGAATCTTCTTCGTTCATGTCTTGCTTTGTTCTTTGTGTGCTTTTCGGATTGGCAGTACTAGGCGGAGGACCGAGCTTCTTTCCGAATTTGGAAGGTCTTCTCAAGCTCTGGACGGTGAAACCTTAGGCGACAACAACAACACTCCTACTAAGCATTATGGGATCGGACTTGGAACTGCATGACTCTGATACTTCCACTATTAGTATTAGTTCAGATGATGATGATGATCTTGAAACTACACGTCAAATAGAGGGAAAGACTCGACCTACTAAGGGTATCTAGGTCCCAGTCTTAGATATTATATTAAGCTTGCATTCTTACTCACAAGAAACGTAGGCTTGAAAAACAACTTTCCACCTCATTCCGAACTTGGTTCTCAAAAACCATACCGCCCTGATGCGGCTATTGGCAAACGAGCGCAACCCGAGGACGAAGACCGGGACTCTGTGGTAACTTTGTCTGATGAAGATGAAGAGGATGACGATGATTTCAACGATGGAGAAGCTGCATATAAGCGGTTTAAAAATAGGAAGAGTGTCAAGCGGAAACGTAGTGGTGTTGCAGATCGGCGCAAAACAAAGCAAGTTGGGAAAGACTCTATTGTGGGCCGACGTCCGAAGCAAGGCAAGGGTCCTGCACATGGGAGAAAGCGACGCAAGGTGGAGTACGGCGATGTGTCCTCAGAGAATGAATTAATGGAGGACACTTTGCCAAGTCATCTACGGAAGCGACGCGCTCTTTTTGATGAAAGGACGGAACGCCTCAAACAATCTGGCCTGAGGTTGCCACCCAACTTCGACGAGGTCGACTTCTCAGACAATGAGCGTCTGGAGTTCCTGAAAGAGAAGCCTGCGTTCAGGCATCTGGCTCCATGTCGAAAATACGAGGATATCCAGCTACCCTGCTCTCTGGGACTAATACCAGCACCTATTGCGCAGTGGCTGCGCGATTATCAAATTGATGGTGCTGCTTTCTTACACGAACTGTTTGTATATCAAAAAGGTGGCATTCTTGGAGATGATATGGGTTTGGGAAAGACCATTCAAGTGATTGCCTTCCTGACTGCAGCATACGGAAAGACTGGTGATGAAAGAGATGCGAAAAGGATGCGGAAAATGAGACGAAGTGGGAACGATGCTTGGTATCCAAGGACTTTAATTGTCTGCCCTGGCACTTTGATACAGAATTGGAAATCAGAGCTACAGAGTTGGGGTTGGTGGCACGTCGAACTCTTTCATGGTGACAGAAAGGAAGAAGCACTTCAATCCGCCAGAGCTGGAAGACTGGAAATTCTGATAACGACGTATAGTACTTACCGACTCAACAAAGATATTATCAATATGGTTGCATGGGATTGTGTGGTTGCTGATGAATGTCACATCATTAAAGAACGAAGGTCTGAGACGGCGATCTCAATGAACGAAGTGAACGCACTGTGCAGGATTGGTCTGACTGGGACTGCGATCCAGAATAAATATGAAGAGCTATGGACTCTCTTGAACTGGACAAACCCAGGAAAACTCGGCCCCGTCACAGCATGGAAGCAAGCTATTTCTGAACCGTTGAAGATAGGACAGTCTCACGATGCTACTCTGTACCAGCTCGACAAAGCAAGGAAAACTGCCAAGAAATTTGTGCAGAATTTGCTGCCAGCATTTTTCCTCCGACGCATGAAGACGCTAATAGCAGATCAGCTTCCTAAGAAGAGCGATCGTGTCATTTTTTGTCCTTTAACAGATACCCAGGCTGACGCTTATGAAAATTTTTTGAATAGTGATTTGGTCCAGTATATTAAAAACTCGTCCGATCCATGCGATTGCGGGTCTGGGAAAAAGGCTGGCTGGTGCTGTCGGATGTTTGTTCCATCAGGCGGAAAATGGCAGAGTTACGTTTTCCCGGCGATTACAAATCTGCAGAAGCTCAGTAATCACCTTGCGATCCTTATCCCACAAGGCTCAGATCCGAGAGAAAAGCAAGATAAAGACTTGGAGATGCTACAGATTGCCGTGCCAGATCAATGGCGCGAACTCTACCGTACTAGAGATTCCATTATCAATTACTCGAACCCCGAATTCTGTGGAAAGTGGAAAGTCCTAAGGAAGCTGCTCAAGTGGTGGCATGGAAATGGTGATAAAGTGCTTGTGTTCTCTCACAGTGTGAGATTGCTGAAGATGCTCCAAATGCTATTTAATCATACGAGTTATAACGTCAGCTATCTAGATGGCTCGATGTCATACGAGGATAGAGCCAAGGTCGTCGATGACTTTAACTCCGATCCCCGACAATTCGTTTTTTTGATATCGACGCGTGCGGGTGGAGTGGGCTTGAACATCACATCTGCAAACAAAGTCGTCGTTGTTGACCCGAATTGGAATCCATCCCATGATTTGCAGGCCCAGGATCGTGCATATCGCATCGGCCAACAGAGAGATGTCGAGGTATTCCGACTGATCTCGGCTGGAACACTTGAGGAAATTGTGTATGCCCGTCAAATATACAAGCAACAACAGGCTAATATTGGATACAATGCGAGTTCGGAGCGGAGGTACTTCAAAGGTGTGCAAGAGAAGAAAGACCAGAAAGGCGAAATTTTTGGCCTGTCTAATCTTTTCGAGTACGAAAACAACAATATTGTGCTGAGGGATATAGTGAATAAGACGAACATCGCAGAAAGCAAAGCCGGTGTTCAAGTCGTGGGAATTGATATTGACGAAGAAGAAGTGGAACCGAACGACCTGCCGTTCAAGCCATCAGGCGATGAGGAGGAAGATGGTACAATGAGCCAACTTGCTGCTATGATTCGGGGAGACTCAGGTGGCTCTACGACGATGAACAGGCTGGGAGGGGCTCCAAATAGGCACGATCCCGTCCAAGCCATCCTAGCCAGTGCCGGGGTAGAATATACTCACTTAAACAATGAAGTTGTTGGGTCGTCAAAAGTAGAGGAACGTCTTGGCCGCCGTGCGGAACTGGCTGGGGACATACTTGGTGAGGTGCAGGCCTTTGGAGACTCTCAGGGAGATACAAGCTATGGCGACTCAATCTACCGGAAGGATGGTCAACCCGTCATATTCAAGTACCATCCGCCTCAAGACGTCATGAGACGACAGTTCTGCAGTATGGCGAAGAGATTTGGTTTTCCGAATGCTACAGAATTTGCACTAGTTGTGGAAGGTATGACGCAGGCCCAAAGGAGGGCCTGTCTGGAGCGATGGTATAAAGAGAGGAGGGAGGTGCTTTTGTAAGACAGTAGTGAGATCATGATAGCAAGGCCATGAACGGTATAGACGCAATTGTCTGCCCTTCAAGTTGTCCAGGGCCAGGGGGGATGGGCCATGGTTGATGAATTCGATTTTTGGTATTTTGATTGATACCATATCATACCATTTCTTTTATTGTCTATTTCTCTTGGTTACACTTTTGTATTCTATTTGGAAGGTCCTTGGTGGTAACTTGGCAAGCTCCTGGCTTAGGGGATTCTATGTATATACTAAGCACTATGATATGTATACATATGCCATGCCTTAAGGACCTAGGTAGGTAAACTACCATATTGGGTATCCATATGTAGCAGATTCCTGTTGTGCTTGATAGTATAATTATTATAATAATAATAATAATTTGACTCCCCTGATATTGTTTTATTTTATAATGACAGGTATATTCTTAAAACACGCGTGTTCAAGAAGCATTCCTTGAAATAGAATAACAAATATATATGTACATCCCTCTTCTAGAACTCCACGCTAATTAATAACATATACAAGAGATCAATGAGTCATGACTCAAAACCAAGCCAAGGTCCACAATGCAAGTAAATTGGGCCATCTCTCTTGCCATGCGGCTAGTATCTCGGGCACCTTTTCGTCAAAGCTTCTTCGGGCATCGCCGGTACCATTTTCCCAACCCTCGGCACCATTCGATTTGCGCTCTTGGCTTGCAGCCTCGTTAAGACTGTCTGCTAGATCAAGAATCGCTTTGCTTCCTATTAATGCCTCCTCATGGTTATCTCTGATGTCAACATTGAAGACGTGTACGGGTCGGTTTAACGGAGATCCTTTGTTCATCAGATCTTCGATAACTGCATCCCAGCATCGCTCTTCACAAGTGATGATTACATCAACAACACCGCCTTCGGTGCCCAAGCTGCCTTTGTCGCCCTTCGCCACATGGTCAATTCGAGGCATTCCAGGTACCCAGTCCTGGAATCTCTCTGGGGCCCACTTCAGATTCTTATTACGTTCTAACATGTTGAGCAGTCCATTGTTGCGATAGAGCCTTTGGTCCTTTGCGTTCAGTTCATCATACATCTGAGCATATGACGTTGAATTAAAACTGTAGACATTAGGCTGAGTAATCGAGGGGCCAGGGAGGCGGACCAAAGAACCAGTTCCGAAGGAGATGACGGGATAGGAAGTTGGGGCAGTAGCGAGGCGAAGATGGGCTTCCATTGACCGATTTTGATTAGAAGCACATACAGTGCAAAATTTGAGCTTGTAGGATGAGTCATCTAAAGGCAGTTCCGCACATCCTTCCTCCGGGCGCTCCTCTGTATTGACAGCCAGGTCCAGAATCGACATTGGGCTTAATTCTGGGGGTGGAGGCGGTGGCGGAGGAGGTTCCGGAGTCGAGGATGCAACGATGGCTAATCGTGGATCTGCAGCCATATCGCAGGCTCTGGAGTGAATTTTATACTTGGAGTACCTGCAAGATGTCCGCGCTCTAGGAGACCGGAGGATGTAATCAGGGAGGATGAAAAGCTTGATCAGTAGTATAAAAGAGAACCTAGCATGGAGTCAGCGTATTTCATCAGTGAGAGGTTTCCTTTTGGATGACGGGGACCGGTAATCGAAGTCAGAAGGTATTTGCGTATAAATTGTGGTGTCTATCCTCATGGCAGGGCTAAGACAGCTCCAATACTTGTGCTCATCATTTTGAACCATTCAATGCAAATGATGCTTGTCTGGGAAAAACTATCAAGACGAGCTTACCTTGGGACATGATAGCATCCTCTATACCAAGTCCAGGACCAAGCTGTCCGATCTGATGGACATCCGCAAGTCATGCAATCTATGTGTGTTTGTTGAAGTTTTCTGCAAAAGCTGAGTCAGCCAAGCTAACTCAGCAGGCGGTGTTTACCTCAGAACATAGAATTCTGCCGCCGCTAAACCCAATTGGGATGTCCAGTTATGGCGCGGGCAATCGCGGGCAAACTAAGCCTAACTGGGTGATCATCAAAAACTCTGAGTAATCAATTAATCAAAAAATAGTTTAGCGTTCATTGTTTGGGGTTTAGTGTCCCGTGTTTTTTTGGAGATTCTGAGATAAGCTTTGCGTTGTTGCATTGGCAGATCTCACCTATGAGGTCATCATTTCAACAGAGAAATCATTGATGAGTATCCTTCAATTTCATATTTCCCCGCCGAAGACAAGTTTTATAATAGGCGCACTTGCGACAACAATAGTAACAGCGTATTGCATGCCCACTCTTTCGACAAGACTAGGAAAGGAATTGGCGTCGTTTTCTCCACTGATATTCGTAAGGATGGATAGTTGTACCAAGGTCCGCAAACACACAGCCAGGAAATAACCCAGACATAACCGACAATCCTTTTCCAGAGGGTGGATGCTTCCACATCTGAAGTCGTGCTCCCACTAATTCAGCGCACTATGAGGATTCCGAGCACTTCACCGGGGCATTTCCCACCCTCTTCCCATATGAAAAAGGTGGACATTTACCTGAAACAAGCGAACGACACCACTTGAAACTTGGGGGAAATGGCTAATGAGTCATCATTCGAGGAGGTATGTAATCATTTAGATCTTATACTGCAGTTCATTGCTTTATTAACTACTTAAAAACAGATATGCGCGCCACCCAACCTTCATGTATTTACTGTACGATGTAATACAACGGCGCAAATCGGCAGCAACTCCTTGTTTGTGAAGCGCGGCAACTACAAAGAAATGCAGCAAGTTATATCGTCTCTCAATTTTGACCGACTGATTGCTGCTGCCGAATCGGTTCGCTCGACGCAAACGACCTCGGATCCGGCCTTAGCTGTACTTCGTCGCGTAGTACAAACTGTGGCTGCTCGGGTCCCAAACTCATTTGCTGAGAAGAAATGAGATTGCATCTTCGGGCACTGTTTATTGAATTTGGCCCAGCGGCATCCTGGCTGACGATTAACCCGTCGGACCTACGGGACCCGCTGGTGGTAAAGCTGGCCGGTGTTGCGCTCCCCAAGGATGGAATACCAAAGGCCAACGCCGCTTTTCGCAGGAAGACTGCGAACATGAATCCGGCTGCCATTGCTGTTTTCTTGGACAGAATATGCACCGCCATCCTGAAGGCGTTAGTATGTCCAGGTGAAGGTCAAATCGGTATTTTTGGAGAAGTTTCCACGTATTTTGGAGCTGTTGAAACAAACGGTCGTGGTATGCTCCACCTCCACTGCCTCGTGTGGCTCGCTGGAAACCTCGATTTCTTTGACCTCAGACAAAAGATGATTAACGACCCTGACTTTGCCGGCCAGGTGGTTGGTTATCTGGATTCAATTATCTCCGAGTGCATTGACCCATGTGAGAGTGAAGGTAAACCGGATGAAATGACCCTTCCGTTGACCTCGAACTTCGACACCGATGGAGAATATGTGGATGCATTACACAAATATGGCAATGCTGTAGCATCCAAGCTAGGGCTGCTCCCGATACCGCCGATACGCCGATTTTGCCGATATTTGCCG